>JADMLD010001447.1:0-145924 GCA_017589585.1 Phylloscopus whistleri
GTGTTAATTTGCCAAAGTAACATGGACCTCCTATAGCTCCTGGAGGAACTGCAGACCAGGCTCTGTCTCCACAAATGAAAAAGATCCTGGTGGCAGTTTCTTTGCAGCACCCTTAATGGTATCAGGATTCAGTCCAATTGTTACAATATTCAACATGATTGTAATACAATGGGGACCTGGGAGACAGCCAAGTGTTGCTATTTCTTGGTTGGTTTTCTTTCACAATCAACAAACTTGAATTTATCTCAAAATGCCCAAAAACTAAACAATAATTGCCTGGCACAGAACCAAAAGATCTAGTTCTTGGGGCTCAGCACCAGTGATTTTCAAATCTTGTGCAACAGCAACAGCTTGTGCTCCCAAAACACTTTCTGGGTTAATTCTGGCTTGAGTCCAAATTTTGAACTCTGCCATGGAATTCACCGGGGACTCCAATCAAACAGGTACAAAAAGGATTAGATGGTGTGGTCAAAGACAAACAAAATGAATCTTGCCCAGTCCGATTGGCCAGGTGACCCACATGTTTTGCCTAGGGTCAATGTCAAGCACTCCAAATGTCCTTTTTGCCAAAACACTAATTAAAACAAACATTCCAACTCCCATCATTCTGCTCATCTTTTTGATTGTCTCTTTTAATTTTACTGTACTGAAAACAACAACCCACTATCACCTAACTCCAAATACTATAACAACTTATCACTAAACTTAATTTTATAACTAAATAACTATTTTTCTATATTTTACAAAATCAGTTCTCAGTAGTTTCAGAGTTGTCACAGGTGTGCTCCAGGTAAATCGTTGTTGTCACCGTTGTTATCACTGTTAGCTTTGATCTGCGATTGGGGACCTGCACGGGTAAATTGGCTCAGCGCCCAAACAGGTCCTGCTTCTCTGTAGAAACACACATATAACCACAACCATTAAACAGCACAGGACTCGGTCCCTGCCATTCACCTGTTCGCATGTTCTTGTGATAAATGTAAAGTCCTGGAATCGCCTGTGGTCTTCCCTCCTTCATGATGACGTATCTGCATGATGATGTATCACAACTGCAGGTTCTTCTCTTCCTTCTGCTAAACACAAATAGCTTAAAGTAAACAATACCTTTGACAGTTGACTAGCTACATCAGTCTCATCATTCTGCTTTTGCTTCGCTAAATATTCTTTCAGAGTGCGATTGTTTCTTTCTACAATAGCTTGACCTGTAGGTGAGGGATTCCAGTGGTATGTTTCACCCCCACGTTTGCATAAATTTAGCAACTTGCTGACCAATATATGCTGGGCCATTGTCAGTCTTGATTTCTACAGGCACACCCATCACTGCAAAACAGGCAGACAGGTGTCTCTCAACATGCAGTGCTTTTTCCCTTGGTTGTGCTGTGGCCCAAATAAATTTGGAATAGGTATCTACAGTGACATGGACATATTTCAATCTCCCAAATTCTGGGACATGAGTTACATCCATCTGCCACAACTCCAAGGCTTTCATCCCCTTGGGTTTGTTCCCAGGCCAAGGCCAGGCCCATGATGACTACACTGAGGGCAGGCACGCACAATCCCTTGTGCATCATTCAGGGGAATCTGAAATTGTCGATGCAAAGCCCTAGCATTTTGGTGAAATGTTTCGTGACTGTTGCGAGCCCTAACAAATTTGATTTGTGGAGCGACGTGGACAGTGTAACTGCAGCATCTGCTGCATCTGCTCGTGCATTGCCCTCCCGTAAACTGCTGTTGCACTGATGGCTCCGAATGTGCATGACACAAAAGGCATGCTGACGCTGTTTTAACACACTTCACAGTTGCAGGAACAGTTCTCCAAGACGTTGATTTTGGGTTTTCCTGATGAGTGCATCCTCCATTCTCTGCACCACTCCAACTACATATAAAGAGTCTGAAACAACATTGAGTGGTTCTTTGTTCCAAGTTTGCAAGGCCCACCACACCGCTCTCAGCTCAAGGGTTTGCAGACTGTCTCCTGCTTCACTCTTAATTAAATGTTGCAACCATTCTCCTTGCTGTTGCCAAACACACACAGCCCTTTTTGTTTTTCAACCAGCGTCAGTAAAAACTGTTCTTCCTTCAACTGGTTTCAAGGAACACAAGGGTCTTTCCAACCACTGGTAATGGGTGACCAGATGCCACATCGCGCCTTTTGGTTGCTGGTTGTGAACCACACCTGGTAACCCCAACAACGCTTCTTGCATTGCAACAGAATGTCTCAGCTTCCGTTCTTAATCTTCATTTTTCACAGGAACACTGATGTCTGCTGGTTCCTTTCCATCTATCTCCACAATTCTGTCTCTGCCCTTTCTTATCAATGCAGCAAGAGCGTCTGTTTTGGTCATGACATGGCTCTTTGGTTGCACAGGTAAAAACACCCATTCCAGCAAACTTGCTGTTGAGCCAAACTTAGATTGGCGTTCCCCCTTTCTCTTTTGCCATTGAAAAACAATGGCAAGTGGGCAGGCATCAGCATTGGAAAGGAAAAGTGACAATGGAAGATGTTCATCGAGCACTCCAACCACGTTGCAGCTTTTCTGATACCTGAACCAAAGCCTTTTGCTGTTCGGGGTGCATGTTTGAGGGCTGTTGGCATCACCACCATGAAGCCATGGCAAAAATGGTTGCAGATCATCGTTGGTGATTCCTACAATGGTGCGAACCCATTGCAGGTCTCCAAAAAGTCTCTGAGCATCATGCAAGGTGGAAATGTCAGCATGTAAAGTGATTTTCTGTGGACGAATCTGTGCATCTGTGATCAGCCAACCTAAGTACTTCCAAGGAGCTGATCGCTGTATTTTTTCTGGAGCTACAGTCAGACCATGATGTTTCAATTGCGAAAACAACCAGGTTAAGTGTGTTTCTGCCAATGGCTGTTTGGTGGCAATGAGGATATCATCCATGTAAGTGATAAATCATTGCGTTGGAAAAATGCTGGCGAATTGGTCATAGGGCACAATCAACAAACAGCTGACACATGGTGGGCGAATTTCTCATGCCCTGTGGCAAAACAACCCATTGATACCATTTTGTTGGAGCTGCTCTGTTGACGGATGGCACAGTGAAGGCAAAATGTTGAGTATCATGCGGGTGAAGTGGAATGGTGAAAAAACAGTCTTTTAAATCAATGACGACAATGTTCCACCCTTGAGGTATCATAGTTGGAGCTGGCAGGCCAGGTTGCAAAGCACCCATTGCCTGCATCTGTTTGTTGACCTTTCGCAGATCATGCAACAGTCTCCACTTTCCTGACTGCTTTGGGATAACAAAAATTGGTGTGTTCCGTGGACTCACAGAGGGTCAAATGTGTCCAGCATCAAGTTGCTCTTGTACTAGTTGTTCAGCAATTTGCAGCCTTTCTTTAATCATTGGCCACTGCTCAACCCAAACAGGGGTATCAGTTAACCAGGTAATCTTTAGAATGGGTGGCTGCACTGCAGTGGCTGTCAAGGAAAATGCTAATCAGTGGTTAAAACCATGCCAAGTTGAGACAGCACATCTATGCCTATCAGTCCTGGAAGCTCTTCGAGCAGAATTATGATGTAAGGTCGATTCACGATAACTTGATTGTCTTCAAAGATGATACTGATGGGATCTTTGCTTATTGAAGGAACTTTCATTCCGCCCACTCCCACAATGTAGGCACTTGGAGCTTGCAAAGGCCAATTAGAAGGCCAATATAATTGATTGACAATGGAGATGTCTGCCCCTGTATCAAGCATTGGTTTCAGGCTGATGCAGTGGGAACCATGCTGCAATTGCACTTTTCTTTGTGGGCAGTTTTTCATGTCTGTTGTGAAGAAAACATCATGACCCGTTGACCCAAAGCCTTTGTCTTCTCTTTGCTTTTCAGTTGGTTCTTTTGGTCATTGACAATGTGGCAAAATGTTTTCAAATGCTACAATTTGAGCGATCTTGCTTCCTCTTGGAATTGTCACAGGTGGTTGCAGGGCATAAGCCAATATTTGCACTTGTCCAGTGTAATCTGCATCAATGACCCCTGGAATCACGATTACACTTTGTTTACTTGTGGAGGATCTTCCGAGCAACAAACCTCCAATTAAAGAAATTGTGCTGTACATTGGACCACAAACTTCAGTTGGAATCAGGGTTACTTCTTTGTCTTGCAAGGTAACCTCTACTGTTTTTGCCACATCCACACCGAGGATTCCCCATGTGGAGGGCTTGTTTTTGACCAGGAAGCCATTTTTGGGGTCTTCTGGGTCAAAGTGTCGATTTTTGTCCCTGCGCGGAGCTTCAACACGCTGTTCTTGTAGTTTCCCGACTTGCGACAGACTTCAGTGGCATGGGTGTCTAGATTGCATTTGTGACACCAAACTACCTCTTGCAATGTGGAACAAATGGGAGCTGCGTTTCCCCTCACTGGACGCGTGTTACTGATACCGAAAAACCTTGCAACCTTAGAAGATCTCTGAATTTCTTTTGTCTCATCCGCCACCCCCTCAAGAGCTTGGATCGCAGCCTGGGCAGCTTTTCGCTCAGCCGAGAATAACTGCAAGGTATTCATAACCTTCTTCCAAGCGGCTCGTAACTCCTGAGCCAGCTTTCCTTCTCTCCCACCACTGATGGCGAGATCCCATAGCAACTCGCCTATTTCTCTCCATTCTGTTTCACTAAACACGAGCGATGGTTTGCTCAATTTCCTTCTCTTCCTGGCCCATAGGGCCAACTGATCTAATTCACTTTCTTTAACCTTATTTCCTCTCTTTGAGATAATATTTGCTAGAAATTGAGTCGCTGCCTGGAATTCTTTTTCCATCTTACTTTTGATTCGTTTCCAGACCGCAGCTTACCTCTCTCTCCACTGCGTGTCGCTGTTTCTCTTCAAATGAAACTCCACGAGCCACGCTTCCAGCTTCCCAGCTCCTTTGCTCATTTCGGCACCATCCGCAGTTCAGGGGAAACTCGGTTCCCACTCTGCTCTGGTCCGGAAACAAGCACAGAGACTTTTTCCCATGTTTAGGCGAACTTCAAAACCGCATTAAAGCCAAAATTCAAACCGTATTAAAGCGAATAAAAACTCTGCATTTAAGCAATCAAAATTCTGCATGTAAGCACTAAAAACCGCATTCAAGCGAACAAAAAACCGCATTCAAGCAAACTTGGTCCCTGGTCGGGGGCCAGAATGAAACCAGGGGACGCCTAATTAAAGTGGGAAGCTGGACAGAGCAACACACCTACGACCAACATGGCTAGATCATGCGTTCTCCGTGTATTCCTCCAGAAAGAGGGGTTAAATACAGTTTCAGACAGTTTACAGTTACAGATGTTTTCCAATTGGCACTCAGTGTAAGAAAGAATGTAAATAATTTCACCCTTAAGAAAGTCACCATAACCACACCATAACTATGCTATCAAATACTTAAACACACCTTAAAGTGAATTTCTAACTGCACCACAGGTCTGTCTACTTCTAGGCAGGCCTGAAACTGAGGCCTAGTTTGGGGTAGCTCAAATCTCATTCCAAAATACCTCATGCCCATGTTCCCTAAGAAATTCTGCTACACAATACCACCAGCAGATTCACCATCAACTGTCTCACCAACAGCAGCAAAAAAACTTCTAGCCGAGCGCGGGACAGTACCGTACGATGACACCCAATGCCAAGCCATTTCGTCCCTCTTTTCCCACAATCTCGGAATGTTGAAGCACCAAAATATCATCTTCGACCATTCCCACTGCCTAGAACAGTGCAGACTCTCTGAGGCCTACCAACAGGTTCAGGCAGGGACAAGGAGAACGCTGGTAAGCGCTCTTTCCATAGATTTCAACAATGAAGTAGAGCACTGAATTTCAACTGGTAAATATGGACCTCATGATGGACCAAGTGTCACAACCTGCTAATGCAAGCGGGGATCGTGATGGTTCGAGTGATCTCAGAGCACAAAAGACACAGCAGGGGTCAACAACAATTTGCTCTCAACAGCAGCACACTTTATTAAGTGCACACAACACAATATATGATAGAGGGAGACGGAAGAGAGAGAGGGAGAGAAAAGAGAGAAAAGAGAGAAAAGAGGGGGTATAGCTACCAACAGAAGAGGTTAAGTCCTCGTGGGGCATGCTGACCAATAGCCGCGTCTTCTTCCGTGGAGAGATCTCAAATTTGGGTTATCTTGGGGGGTGTCTTTATAGTCCTTTCCAAAGTGACAGGCAGTTGACCAGAAGGTGGGGAGACCGACAGCAGGTGCATTGGGACAGGACAAAGTGCTCTGACGCTTGCCCATGTGTAGAGTAAATATCCACTCAGGGAACAGGTACAGGGCAAATACAAGACAAACCGGTCCAAAGCCAGTCTGCCGTGGCGTGCCCATTGTTTCCAGGCGGGTACCCATGGGGATGCATCGGTCCAACGAGCACATCTGCAGACAATGGTTGGCAGACATTCCACCTCAGCCAGGCCAGAACTTCTGTATTGGGGTTTTAGGTTTTAGTCCCAGTCCTTTTTGGGGTCTTCAGTTGTCATCCTTGGCAATGGTCGTGAGGCAGATGAGGAACTTTGGGACCGTCTCTTACACCCAGAGACATATTAATTATAGGAGATGCTATTAATGGACCAGACAGTTTACAGGTGATCCCAGAAATACAAACTGTGAGGCCAGGGCAAGAGATCACTGTGACTGTATCGTGTTTAAACCCACCCTGGTGTTTGACTAGTGGCACACCTATTGCTCAAGCCTTTCTTGTACCCTCCTGGACTGATAACTTTTGGGTAGAGATCTTTGGTGAAGACAGACCTATTATAGAGTGTGGCTTGTCTAAAAAAGGTATCAAGGTTTCTTTTCCAGGTGTTGTGTACACTGGGTCGGACATCACCATTTTGGCTCACTCCAAGTGGCCACAAGGCTGGGAATTAGTGCCGGTCAATGGAGTCATCTCTGGGATTGGAGGAGCTTCTACCTCCATGTGGAGCAAAAGGTCAATCGTTATTGAAGGCCCTGATGGTCAGATTGGCACTGTAAGACCTTTCGTGGTAAAAGGACCTGTCATTTTATGGGGCAGAGATCACAATGGGGAGCCAGACTAGAAATCCCTTCACAATCACAGCATTTTTAGCTGGGGTCAATCCCTTCACTGTTGAGTGCCTCACGCCACCTCTTAAATGAAAATCTGATGATCCCATTTATGTAGAACAGTGGCCCTTACGAGAGGATAAATTGCAGGCTCTAGAATCACTGGTGGAGGAGCGGTTAGCCAAGGGCCACATTGTACCATCTACTAGCCCTTGGAACACCACTGTCTTTGTCATTTGTAAACCAGGAAAAGACAAGTGGAGGCTCCTACAAGACCTCAGGAGGACATGGGCTCATTGCGGCCTGGCCTACCCTCATCTTCAATATTCCCAAGAGACTGGAAATTGGCTGTCATTGATATTAAGGATTGTTTTTTCAATATCCCCCCTTCATCCTAGAGATGTTCCAAGATTTGCATTTTTAGTGCCTTCTATTAATAGACAAGCCCCTCTGAAATGGTATCAATGGTGAGTTCTTCCCCAAGGGCTAAAATGCTTGCCCGCTATTTGCCAAATGTATGTTGCCCATATTCTTTCACCCATTCGAGAAAAATTCCCCGATGCCATAATTTTCCACTGTATGGATGATATCCTGGTTTGTGCCAAGACTGACTATTATCTAGAGCCTGTCCTTGAAAAGATTGTTAAAGCCATTGAAAGAACAGGATTTGAAATTGCAACGGAGAAGATTCAGCGCACCGCCTCATGGACCTACCTTGGACTCCGGATTGGTGAATGGACCATCGCACCCTAGCAGCTCACCATCAAGGACAATCCTAGCACCCTAGAAGATCTTCAGCAGCTCTGTGGCAGCATAAACTGGGTGCGTAACCTAATAGGGATCACGACTGAGGACCTCACACCCCTTTTCAACCTCTTGAAAGGCCCCAGGGACCTCGATTCCCCACGAACCATCAGAGGGGAGGCCCAGGAGGTGATCCGAAAGGTATTGGAGGCATTGTCCACAAGACAAGCCCACCGTGTGGATCCTGCCCTGCCTTTCCAATTCATCGTTCTGGGTAAGACATCCAAATTTCATGGTGTCATTTTTCAATGGGACCCCACTCCAAAAGATCAGATCCTAATTATAGAGTGGGTGTTCCAATCACATAAACCAAACAAAACCATCACTACACCTCAGAGGTTCATGGCTCAGCTTATCATTAAGGCCAGAATTCGCCTCAGAACCTTAGCAGCACGTGAATTCAGATGCATATATTTTCCTGAAACATTATACAATCTAGAATCTCAGGTTATCCATGACTGTGAGATGTGTGCTGCAATCAAGCAGGCCAACCAGATGAAGCCCCTGTGGTACGGTGGGCGGTAGTCCAAATATAAGCATGGGGAGGCCTGGGAGATTGATTACATCACCCTGCCCCAAACCCACCAAGGCAAGCGCTTTGTGCTGACCATGGTGGAAGCCACCACTGGATGTTTGGAAACCTACCCTGTGCCTCATGCTGCTGCTCAGAACACTGCCCTGGGCCTTGAAAAGCAAGTCCTGTGGAGCCATGGTACACTTGAGAGGATTGAGTCCGACAACAGGACTCATTTCAAGAATAACCTTATCAACACCTGGGCTAGAGAACATGGCATTGAGTGGGTATACCATATTCCTTATCATGCACCAGCAGCTAGGGAAGTTGAACGGTGCAATGGCCTGCTTAAAACCACCTTGAGGGCACCGGGTGGCGGGACTTTCAAGAACTGGAAGATTAATTTAGCAAAGGCCACATGGTTAGTAAACACTCCAAGTTCCACCAACCGAGCAGGCCCTGCCCAATCTGAGCCCCTGGGAACAACAGATGGAGATAAAGTTCCAGCGGTACACAGGAGAGGTATGCTGGGAAAAACTGTTTGGGTTAATTCTGCCTCCAGCAAAGACAATCCCATCCATGGGGTTGTCTTCGCTCAAGGGACCAGGTTGCACCTGGTGGGTGATGCAAAAGGGTGGAGAGACCCAATGCATACCTCAAGAGGACCTTGCTTTAGGGTGCATTACCCATGTCACTGTGGCTGTATCCATACCTGCATGTATATATGTAGATAATTAAGGTAGTGCATGTATGTATATAATTTAAAGGTTTAAATTCAATGTAATATGTTGGTATGGTAAAAATTCGGGGTGGATAATGTTGGGGGTTAGATTTGCTTCTTTTTTATAGATTTTTTTTACCATAACTTGCTAAGAAACTAACTACTGAGTGCTTATAGGTATTCAAGCAGAACAAATGGGCCAAAGGAGAGGAGTTGCAGCACCTGGCTACACTTCTTTTGTCTCTCGGAGTTTCTCTCTGAGGGGGGAGATAATGCGAGTTTTTTTGGGGCAGATAAAGGACAGGGCTGGGGGCAGCTTCTCTCTCTTGCTCTCGGCATCGGAGAGAGGACGACCAGGCTGTTGCTTGCTGCGGGAGGAGTTTACTGGTACCAAAAAGTCTAGTCCTGGGAAATCTACCACCATCTGCTCACGTGCCCAGCAATTCTGAGCTCCTCCACCTGCCCTGCTGGAGCTGGGCCAGCCCTGTCCCGCTGTGGCGGCTTCTTTGGCACTGCTCTTTTTGCTACGCTGTAGCCTTGCACTACCCTGCCCTGCTGGGACATCCCATCCCTTCCTGCTGGGGACATCCTGCCATTCCAGCTACCAGCCCAGACTTTCCACAGTTCCCGCTTGGTGCTCTCAGAGTCCCAAGAGACCAGATTGCCCCGGGCTTTGATAAACAAAGCCCCTCAAGGTTCCTGGTTCTGTTTATTATTAATACTGTAGTTGTTGTTGGTTGTTTGCCTTGTTATACATACTAGTAAAGAACTGTTATTCCTATCCCCATAGCTCTGCCTGAAAGCCCCTTTAATTTTTAAATTATAATAATTTGGAGGGAGAGGATTTGAATTATCCATTCCTAGGGAGGACCTGCCCCTCCTTAGCAGATACTTGTCTTTTCAAACCAAGACAGTGTGATAGGTTGCTTAGTGATGAAATACCTTATGAGAAAATACTGTGCCTTGAAGAAGTGTATAAAACCAGCTTGTTTCTCACAATAAGCGCCTCAGTATCCCCACTGATCTGAGTCCGTGCATTAGTCATTCACAGGAAAGAGGGAGGGGCTGAGTGGTTTAAATCTTCTTTTATTTCTCACTATCCTCGTCTGGCTCTGTTAATAATAAATTTATTTTATACCTTTAAATTTGAACCTGTTTTAGTCTTAGAGTGTTTTTCACCCAATCCTCATCTCAGATCATCAACCCTTTGCTGATTTTTTTTTTTTTTTTTTTTTGGAAGGAACAACTTTCATAGGTGCCTGGCGTTTGGCCCTCGTCAAACCACGACACCCAATACCACAAGAACCCGCACATGAAAGCTGGTTTTTATTGACTGATTGGAATAGTAACATCCTCATTAAAACATCTCTGAGATGTCCTCAGTTCTTCAGTGGGGGTCCTGCACACTGGGAGCTGAGAAAGGCGGCTCTGCAGCAGCTGGATATCGCAGAGAGCCAAGGAAAGAGCCCTTCCCGAGGACACACAGCCAGAAGGACTCCAGCCACAAGAGTTACCAAGCCAAACAAAATACACAGAGAATCCGGAAGGACACCGGCAGCTCACACTGTGCCAGAGCATCTTTGAGCCCTGGGGATGTCCAGCCACAGCCACCTCTGGGTGGGTGATCTTGGGAAGATGTTTGAGCTGTGGGACACACCCCAGTCCCTGCCGGGAGGAAAGGGCAGGGTCTGCGCCTGGCCCACCCCAGGGCTCTCTGCAGGGCCTGCTGGGGCAGCATGTCCAGCATTCCTGAGGTGGGACAGATCCCTGTGCCAGGGAATGTGACCTCCAGAGCTCGGAATGGAGCAGGGACAGTGCTGGCACTGGGGACAGGCACTGGGGATGCTCTGTGCCCTCACTCTGGTGGGGCTGGCACGTCCCCAGCTGCTCCATCCCAGCTCCCTGCTCCATCCTGGATTCTGGACATCCCTCTGAGGAGCCTTCCCAAAGCACTCCCACAGCTCCAGTGATGCAGCCCCAGCTCCCCTCTCCTTCCTCTGATTCCCAGGAAGGCACCAGCCATGACCGCAATGGGCACAGGCCTTGGAGACTCCCACAGGAGCCAGCTGGGCACCTCTCCCAGCCCCGGTGCGGGATGCAGAGTGTGGGGATCTGTGCCATGCTTCCACCCCATTTCTCTGGGACTAAAGGCTGAATGGGACCCACAGAGAAGGAATGCAAAGAGGAGACCCAGCAGCAGCAGCATGGAGGAGATGCTCCCAGGACTGCCCAGAGGTCACGGGGAGGAGAAGGACACAGAGCTGGGAAGGTTGTGCAGGGGGCTGGGGACACGGGAGAGGCTCCGGCCCTTCATGCCCCCAGCAGCTTCTTGACCATGTATCCCGGCATGCTGTAGAGGAACAGGGCCACCATGATGAGGAGCAGCAGGGCCAGCACGATCTTGATGATGAGCCACTTGTAGCGGGTGCAGATGAGGTATTTGATGGACTTGAGCGGGTTCAGGAACCAGATGAACGATGTGTCCGGGCGGCTGCAGGGGAACCAAACACCCAGCGTTAATCCATCACCGTGGAAAAGGGATTCATGAACCTTAAAACTCATCTTGTTCCACCCCCTGCCGTGGGCAGAGACATCTTCCACTGTCCCAGGCTGCTCCAAGCCCCAGTGTCCAATGTGCCATTGGGCACTTCCAGGGATCCAGGGGCAGCCATAGCTTCTCCGGGCACCCTTTGCCCCTCCCCACCCTCCCAGGGAACAATCCTTCCAATATCCCATTTATCTCTGCCCTTTCCCAGTGGGAAGCCATTCCCTGTGTCCCGTCTCTCCATCCCTTGTCCCAAGTCCCTCTCCAGCTCTCCTGGAGCCCCTTCAGGCCCTGCCAGGGGCTCTGAGCTCTCCCTGGATCCTTCTCCTCTCCAGGTGAGCACCCCCAGCTCTCCCAGCCTGGCTCCAGAGCAGAGGGGCTCCAAACTTGGAACATCTCCATGGCCTCCTCTGGCCCCTTTCCAACAGCTCCATGTCTTTCCTGTTTTAGGGCTCAGAGCTGGATGCAGCACTCCAGATGGGAGTAGAAGCCCATAACCCCAGCTCCCTCCTGCAGAGAGGCTTCTCCTACTCACTTGGGTTTCTCCAGGGGATCTGGTTCATTTCGAGCCAGTCCAGCAGGGGATTTCTCAGCCTCCTCAGCTGTCAGAAGGTGAAGCTCAGCCTCGACTTTGCCCTGCAGGGAGCAGAGAGCTGTGCTGAGGCCTGGGATGTGCTCCCACCTCCACCCCCCAGGCCAGAAGGGTCCCCAGGGAACAAATCCATGTGGGGGGATGCAGAGTGTCCACAAAGAGTGGGACAAATCCTCCCTTTCCTCATCCTTACAGTGATCTCCAGCTCATCGTTCTCGTCTCTGGCCACGAAGGGCCACCAGCCCTTGACCCGCTTCTGCTTGAAGATGGAGATCATGGGCAGCTCGGCCTCGTTGGTCACCATCTCCAGGCTGCACTGCTTGGAGGTCTTGGCTCCCCGGGGGAAGCGGTTCAGATCCAGCTCAATGGCCCCTGGCAGGACAAAGGGGAGAACAGAGGTTGGCATGCCAAAAAGGCCAAGTCCTTGCCTGGAGATGGGCTGGACCAGCATCTTCTGCCCTGGGGAGCAGCTTTGAGCCAGCTCTGGGAAGGAGGAATGGGGTGTCTTGGCTACAGTAGCAGTGGAGAAAAAGGATCTCAGAATCATGGAAACATGGATGTTGGGAAAGACGTCTGAGACCACTGAGTCCAAGCTGTGCCTGATCCCCACCTTGTTACGAGCCCAGAGCACTGAGTTCCACCTCCAGGCCTTCCTTGGACACCTCCAGGGATGGGATGCCACCACCTCCCTGGGCAGCCCCTGTCAAGGCCTGACCACCCTATCCAGGGAGAAATTCCTCCTGATGTCCACCCTGAGCCTGCCCTGGCACACCCTGAGGCCATTTCCCCTTGTCCTGTCCCTGTTCCCTGGGAGCAGAGCCCGACTCCCCCTGGCTGTCCCCTCCAGTCAGGGAGTTGTGCAGAGCCACAAGGTCCCCCCTGAGCCTCCTTTTCTCCAGGCTCAGCGCCTTTCGCAGCTCCCTCAGCCTCTCCTGGGGCTCCATTCCCTTGCCCAGCTCCATTCCCTGCCCTGGACACGCTCCAGCCCCTCCAGGTCCTTGTCAGGAGGGGCCCAGAGCTGCCTCCAGCACTGGAGGTGCCCCAGCACTGCCAGCACAGGGGACGGGCACTGCCCTGGCCCTGCTGCCACCTCAGAGCTGCCACAGTCCAGGGACCAGTGGCCTCTTTCCACTGGGCTCCTGTCCAGCTGCTGGCACATCACTCCCAGGGCCTTTTCCAGCCCTTCTGCCCCAGCCTTGAGCACTCAGTGGGGTTGCTGTGACCCCAGTTCAGCACCTGGCCCTTGACCCTGGCCCATGGATCCAGCCTGTCTCAATCCTTCTGCAGACCCTTCCTGCCCTCTCATCCCACCTGCGCCATCCAGCAGCAGCTCAAGGGGTTTGTGGGATGCTCTGGACCCTTCCACATACCCAGGAAATCATCGGCCGAGAAGTGGTCGGCGTCCCAGACCTGCAGGGTGAGGCGGGCTGGGATCTTGTACTCGGTCTCATCCCAGGAGAACATGGACTCCTTCTTGGAGATGACAATCTTCTCCTCGGCCATCAGGTAGTCGAAGGGGAAGATGTAGCGCCAGTTGAAGTTGCCTTCACCAGTGAGGGAGTGGTAGTGGACATCTGTGTCCTGCTTGTCCTCCTGCTGTCCCTTCAGCCACCTGCAGGGCCCAGGGGGCGAGAGAGGGGCACAGGTTTACATGGGGCAGGAGAGGGGACAGGACCACCTGGAAGGACCTCGAAGTTATGAAGAAGGGGTTGGGACTGCTTGTCTTGGGTTGCAATGCCAGATGTAACCAGAAGCATGTATTCTATTGCCATCTGTTGAAACCAGCTGGGGAGGTGTTTTCATCTCTTCCAGGACCCATCCTCCCTCCAGGAGGATATCTGTTAATGGGCCATCAAGGCTCACTGCATGACTGATAAAATTACATCATCTCATTGTGAGATGCTCCACCCACTGGGAGGACCCAAGCATTCCCACCTGGATAAAAATCTGAGCATCAGAACACCAGGAGAGCCTGTTTCCACTGGATTGCCAGAACAAGACCAGACCCGTCTCACCACCACTGGACCTTCAGAGGAAAACTACACCCTCCTACAGGATCATTGCTTTAACAGAATGTCATGGGTTAATACAGTTTAATTTTTTTTAAAAAAGACAGACCTATCAGGAGCCAGTTCTTGGCTATTTGCATGTGGTTTGACCACTGAGAAAACAGAATGCCACTTTTGGTAATACCCATAAAAAGCTGAGAATGTGTGGGAGCCTCTCTCTTTTCTCTGAATGAGTGACCAGGTAACATCCTGCGGGAGCTGGGCCTGGCCAGTGTGGGGGTGGGCGGAGCCCCAGTGGCTCTGCCTTGGAGGGAAAGAGAATTTCGCAACCTCATTCAGACCCTGAAGTAACAAAGCAACCCCCTGCTCACGGTGACCCTTCTGAAGACCCACAAGCACCCTTGGGACCTTATGTAGATCTGTTGTAACCGATTGGTTTTTTACCCTTCCCCCCTCCCACCTAGTTCCCTATAAAACCCCCTGAAATCGCCCTAATAGTCAGGGTCCTCTGCCCTCGGCTCCCTTTGCTGATGTCTCTGCAATAAAGCTACTTCTGCGGAACTGCCGAAACGAGACTCTCTCTCTCTCACACCCCAGGCCGACTAATGGGGAAGCAAAGCTCGCAGGGGGCAGGAGCTGGAATCACAAGCTGAAGTCACTAAGAGCTGAACCACTGCCCTCCTGCTGAGCTCCCTACCCGCCAGCTGAGAGAAGTGCTTTCGACCCCCTAGGGAGTGTCTCAGAGGAGATACTTTCTGGGGTGGCTCGGCCCTCCTTGGAGTCCTCAGCTCAGGACTCCCCCACCGGCTGGGATAATAGGCCAGGCCTCCGGGAGCTGCTGTCCTCACAGGGGAGCAGCCCGGCCATGCCTGGGCTGATAACAGCAGCAGCAGGGGAGGGGAAGAAAAGCCCCAGCAGCTGCCCGTGTCACCATCCAGGGCTGGGGGGGGGTGTTCCCCCGCCTTCCTCAGGCCTCAGGGAGCAGCTCTGAGTGGCCCACGCCTTGGGTGTAGCCCTGCTCAGGCTCTTGTGCTGTGTGGTGGCTTTGCCAGGAAGTGATTTTTCCACGGAAGTTACAGCAAAACACCATCAGTGACTAGGGCTGAGTATTGATACCTGGTTAAACCAGTAGAAAGTTGGTATGTGTCTGGGAATACAAATGTTAAAATCAGAGAACTCTGGGAATCTTACTCTTTTTCTTCCAGCCTTGGGAGAGGTAAGCTGGCCCTGGCTCCCTCCTTGCCGTGGTGGGGCCAGGTCAGCCAGGCCCTGCCCGGCCTTTCCCGCATCAGGGCTGGGCTGAATGACTCCCAGGCAGAGGAAGGGGGGAAGAAGCCCAAGCTGCAGGCATGCAGCTGTGAGATCCCAGCCATCCCTTCCCCTCAGCATGCTCTACCCACTGCCACCAAGACCCTTTGCAGAGGCAGGGGCCCAGCCATGCGAGAAATCCTGGCTCCAGCCGTAGCACGGCCCGAATTTGCCACCTTCGGCCAGTTCCCAGGAAGAGAACCATCATGCCCTCTGCAGACTTAGGAGGATGTTAACTCTTTCCTTGCATAGATAAAACTTGCAAAGTGCTAGCCTTTCTCTGAGTGAGAGAAAAAGTGGAGGAGGCACCGATGGAATTCCAGGCTGTACCTACCCCCTGACAAAAATGTCACTGGACTTTTCGCCGGTGAAGTAGTCGTCGTCCTCCAGGATGACCTCATCGGTGTTCCACACAATCACCCTGAGCTCGTACCTGCCCGAGGGAGGGAGAGGGAGGTGAGGCACAGGAACAGGGAGTGGGATAGGAGAGGACAGGGGGGTGCTGCCAGACAGCAGGGCTGTCCGCCAGGAACAGGGATCTCACAGGGATCCGTCCCAGGGGTCGGAAGGGCAAGAACAGGAGGGGATCTCAACCATGGAGATGATTATAGGGATGGGACTCTGCCTATGGGGACAGGCTGGGAGAGCTGGGAATGTTCACCTGGAGAGGAGAAGGCTCCAGGGAGAGCTCCAAGCCCCTGGCAGGGCCTAAAGGGGCTCCAGGAGAGTTGGAGAGGGACTGGGGACAAGGCTTGGAGGGAAAGGACACTGGGAATGGCTTCCCACTGCCAGAGGGCAGGGATGGATGGGATATTGGAAATGAATTCCTGGCTGGGAGGGTGGGGAGTGTCTGGGCTTAGAATTCCCAGAGAAGCTGTGGCTGCCCCTGGATCCCTGGCAGTGTCCAAGGCCAGGCTGGAGAGAGCTTGGAGCACCCTGGGATAGTGGAAGGTGTCCTGCCATGGCAGGGGATGGAACAAGATGAGCTTTAAGGTCTCGTCCCACCCAAACCATTCCATGATTCCACGTGAACTCAGATCAGCCTCAGCAGGGTGAGCCAAGCACCAAGGGGAGCTTTCCCTCCTCTGCTCCCAGCCTCTGCAAGGAACTTGCCAAAGGCTCAACAGGGCAGCCCAGGTTTGGATCGTGGGAGATTTCTGGCCTAAAATTGGGTCTGCAAAACAACCAGAGCCCAACTCTGTTCCTGATCTCCTCCCTTTACTCAACAGGGCTGTGACCTCCCCCCCAAAATGGGCTCAGAGTCCTCCTCAGGACTCAGGAGCTTTGGGGTCTCCAGAGAATTGCCCAGCACTGTGCAGCAGCCTGGGGAGCTTCCCATCACTTCTTCTTGGCCGGGAATTTTGGTGACAGAAGAAGTGGCTCCCACGGTCAGAGTGGGTGGAGGAAGAGCAGAATCCCAGCTCCTGCAGTGAGGGGAGGCTGGAGGGAGGATCAGAGCACATGGCCACAGCCACAGCACCTCACTGGAAGTGCCAGGGAGTCTCCAGGTGAGGGAAGGGGATTTACAGCTTCCTTAACCCCCCCCTCCTTTGGGATCTCCCTCTGGCAGTGCCCTGGCTGAGCCCATCCGTGGGATTCCTTCACCTTTTCCAGCCTCTCCTGCCTGCGCCTGCCTGTCCCATGCTGTGCCTCCCCCAGCTGGGATCCAGGGATGTTCTTCCCACCCAAGGCATCAGCTGCCTGGGATGCACAGGGATGCTCCCATCAGGATTCTCAGGGCCATCCCTACATCCCAGCCCTGCGGGTAGGAAAAGGGGCCCAAGGACCAAGGCTAGCAGGGTGAGAAAGGACTAGAAGGGATATTGGGGGAAGAAATGTCCTTTCTCCCTCTCCATGCACTGTCTGCACCTGCTCTTTCCTGCCTGGAATGATCGGCTGTCCCAGTAGCCTCCACCACCCATCCTTCCATTCACCACCCCCTGGAAAAACCCCATCCGAACTGCCCTGGGACAATCCTGCTCCTACCCAGGAGAGGCTCAGGGCTGGGCGCTCTGCTCTGCCCTGTCCCCGCACCAAGGCCTGGGAATGATGGAATTTCCCAGTTCACAGAAGCAAGAAAGACCGGGAGCTGCAGGGGATGGAGGACATGTGCTAGCACCCTCAGAAGCACCCTCTGGAACCGCCTCCAGTGTTGGGATCTCTGGGAATGCCAGCACGGCCGAGGAACCCAAGCAGAGGGCTGGGCTGGCCATGGAGCAGCAGCAGGAGATGGGAGAAGCTGGGCTCCATCCCCAACCTCCTGTTTTCCCTGGATTGGTTGGCTGGGCTGTTCCTTACTTCTTTGGTTTCCTGGGAGAAATATCGATGGCAGGGCCGGGCGCCGGCATATCCATGGGGAACATGTCCACCCACATCTCCAGGCGGCCCTGCGGGGTGGGAGAGGCATGGTCAGCTCCTCTTGTCCCTCCTGTCCCTCCCCATCAGCGCCCCCCTCCTCCCACAGCCATCACTCCGGCCACGCCGGATGTGGGATGGGACAAGCTTCTCCCATGCCATGAATCCCTCTCCACCCCTGCAGAAGCGTCTCATGGAGGGGGTGAAGCTGGATGGGTTTTAAGACCCTTCCAGCCAAAACTATTCCATGATTCCATGATCTCCACATGAGCTCGGATCAGCCTCAGCAGGTGAGCCAAGCACCAAGGGGAGCTTTTTCATCCTCTGCAAAGAGCTAAGCAAAGGCTCAATGGGGCAGCCCAGGACTGGATTTTGGGAGATTTCTGACCAAAATCGGGTCTGAAAAAACAACCAGAGCTCAACTCTTCCTACTCTCCCCCCTTTACTCAACAGAGCTGTGACCTCCCCCCCAAAACGGGCTCAGAGTCCTTCTCAGGACCCCAGGAGCTTCGGGGTCTCCAAAGAATTCCCAGCACTGCCCTTTGTGACCAGCAGCCTGGGACTTCCCAGTCCCTTCTGCTTGGGAATCAGTTGGGAATTTTGTTCCCAGGTGCCCAGACGTGGGGGATCAGGAGGGACTGCAGGATGTGAAAATGATGAGGATGGAACCAGGAGGCACAGGAGACTTTTCCCTGCCGGCATCCCGGGGGTGACCTGCCCACCCCGAGGTGGGTTGGGGCTGCTTTGCCCCCCGTGGGCTGCCCCCATTCCCCTTGGAATGTGAGACCTGCTCGATGCCCGGCTTGTCGGGGTTGAGCAGCGGCCGAGTCTCCACGTGCTCGGGGACGAGGCGGCAGCCTGCCCGCGGGATGTCCTCCCAGTGCCGCAGCACCGCCAGCGCCAGGTGCTCGTCCGTCGGCTTCTTCTGGCCTGGAGGGCAAAGGAGAGGCTCGGACAACAGGGACAGCAAAGCACCCATGTGGGAGTCCAGGGCATTCCTTTGGATACCCTGGACAGTCAGAGACCTGAACAACAGGGTTTGCAACCTGTACAGGGGGGTTTGGAATCTGTACAGGGGGGTTGGAGACCCTGGCACAGAGCCCAGGAAGACACTGGCTTTGACTTTAGTCCATGGGAAAAACTTCTAACACTGAGAGAAGAATTACAAGCCACAAAAGGTAATAAACAATAGTGTAGTTTTCACATTTGGGTTTCTAGAATAGGGGTGAATGGGGACAAGATGGAGGATTCTAGGCTGTGCCCTGGGGTCTTCTTCTTCTTCATCTCCATCTTCTGTTCTGACGGTTGCACAAAGTAGCTTTAGAGAGATTGGGTTAGCGTAGAAATGACTTGTTTAGTATAGATGGTAGATATTGGTGTATAATTGTAAATAATAGATATGTAATAATTGGTATAAGAAATGATGAGCCTCCATCAGAGGAGGAGTTTTTGCCTGATGCCCAAGCTGGAAAGACCTTGGCCGGGCTCAGAGCAGAAAGAAATTATAAGAAATAATAAACAACACGAGAAACCTTGAAAACTGAACATCTGAAGACTCTGTTTTGTACCTGCGTCTGGCTTGGGGCTTTTCAGAGGGCAAAGGACTCTAAACCACCCAAATCTCGGGAAACCAGCCAAACCCAAGACACCCAGGGCCTCCACCCATGCTCCAAGGTGCAGAACTGCCTCATCCTCTCCATCCCTTGGAACGCTTTGTCCCCCTGCTGGCACTTCCTGACTCCTCTTGCTTCTCTCCAAACCCTATAGAAGGTTCAGATCTTTGTTCAGTTTTCCCTGTCTGAACCAGCCCCATGTCCGCTGACCATGTTTTCCTTCTCTCCTTCACCTCTCCCTCTTCCTTGGGCACACAGCCTTCGTCTCCCATTATTTGGGGATGCATTCCCATGGATAACAACTTCCTAAACGCTGGGAAAGCCGTGAGGTGTCTCCATGGCTCTTTGGCCATGCACCACCAAGAGGGCATTTCCAGAAGAGGCTTTGGGTGTCCATGGATGTCCTTGAGTGATTCCAAGAGGAATCCATTTCAAACCACTCCATGATTCAAACTGCTCTGAGATTCCAACCCTGAATGATGAGGACACCCACCCCCCCAGATCCCCGCTCCCCTCCAGAGCCTCCATCCCACGGGATGATCCCACAGGGCCATACCGTTTTCATCCTCTATCTCCGTGGGGCCGGTGAAGACCCTGTTGGCAACTTTCACTCTTCCCCCTGGCCCGAAGTGTGGCCCATCCACTTTTCCTTCTTTGCACAGCTTGGACAGGATTTGGGAGGGCTTCATGGGGTCGCGCCAGGTGTTGTACCCGTGGCTGGGAACAGGAGGGCAAGATCAGCCAGAAAAGGTTGGGAGGAGAAAGAATTATTTTTTTTTCTTCCCTTTTGCCAGAAAAAAAAACCCCACTGCACCATGAAGTGCCCAGAATTCCCAGGGAAAGAATTTGAGGCAGCAAAGGTGAAACCTCAAAGCAGACTTGATCCCTCTGCCCCTCTTTTGCAAACACCTTCCACCCCACTTTGGCTCAGACCTGGAATTCCCAGTGCATCCCAGTTGATTGCTGATGCTTGGCATCACCCCATTTGCTCTGCTCCTATTTCAACCCTGACCTCCCCCCTCTTCCCAGTCCCACCAGTTCCCCCAGTCCCTCCCAATGGCTCCTGACAACCCATTCCACTGCTCCCTAAAGCTGGTCACAGAACCAGGGATAGCGCAGACTCCTCCATTTATCCCTGCCCCTGGCAGGATTGGACGGCGTGAGGCTTTTCCCCAAAACAAATCATTCCAGGATGTGAAAGGGGCAGATTCCCATGGGGTCTCCAGGTGAAAAGTGACACAGAGAAGGGTCCAGGCAGGAGGTGGGGCAGGGAAGGCTTTTCCCTTACATGGAGTAGGTCTGGGAGACCCCGCAGGTGGCCCGGTGCTTGCTGTAGAAGCGATTCTCCAGGTCGATCTTGGTCTCCCCGATGAGGTCGTCGGTGCCCACCAAGTCCCAGTCGTACACAGCCACGGTCAGCATGGACTCCATGGGGAAGGTGGCCTCGATGTCGAAGGATCTGGGATGGGGGAGGCAGAGTGTGAAAAATGATGTTTACTCTCCTGGTAAAATTTTAAAAAGTTTGATAAAAAGACAGTAGGAGACAGAGATAAAGCAAAGGGCTAAACATTCAGCCAAGAGCCTACCTATTATCTTCGTACACATTTCTTAAATTCCTTTTTCATTACATCAGCCTGTTGCATATTCATAGACTATTATGCATACTCCTACTTTTCTAAAAACCGATTTCCATATTCCAGGAACTGTTTAGTACGGCTGCTCCTTGGGTCTGCCTTTTTAGAGCATGTGTGTCTCCTGGCTGTGGTTTTCAGTTCTCTTTATCACTTCCAGTCTGGGCCTTGGTCCTTACTTTTTTCAGATGGTAGATGCTGATAATTGGCATATTAGTAGCAGGGTCTTTATCATATGTTTGCTAGATGTTATTCTGAATAAACAGACAATTTATGCATAACTATATCAGCTACTACTACTACTACTACTACTATGTCAAAGTTTTGTTAACAGCAGAAGTAAAAGCAAAGCTATTTTAACGTTATACATGTAGCATTCATCTTAATATTTGCAAAAAGCCAACTTTATAATATGTATTTATAACAAGAGGAAAGCTGCTGACAGGTCTGGCTGCCACTCAGGACAGGCCTGTGGGGGAAACGTGTCTGCTCCAGTCCATGGACGGTGTTCAATTTGCATCCATCACTGCAGGACGTCTGAGGTGGGATTTAACTCAATCACCAGCCCCCAACAGGAGGGAAAATCTTTGACCTGGGTGGCCCAACAGCCCTGACACTGATGTTGTGTCTTATTCTCACTCAAATTTAGGTCTAGTGATTCCTAGGTGGGTGTTTCACCTTGCTCAGATGAATTTCAGGTTCATCTCCTAAACACCCAGTGCTACACTGACCACACATGCTGGCAAAGAAGGACATCCTGGAAGGACATCCACGCTGTGGGATAAATCCCATCACGCCGGCTCAGGGAGCAACCAAGGGACACCTCAGTTGCAGGTCTGAGGGCCTGGCCACCTCAGGCTCAGCTTGGCAGTTCCAGGCACAGACTCACTTCCCAAAGACGGGGTTCAGCTGCTTCGAGATGTAGTTCTCCTTGTCCTTGATGTCCGTCTTGCCCAGCTTGATGGCGATGTAGGGATCGGCCTTCCCGTTGATGTCAGCCGGGTGGAGGTCCGTGGCCTGGGGGGGAACAGATGGGATGGGTCAGTGCTGTCCTCAGCAGCCAAGGATTCAGAGATTGGGCTGTTCTCCATCCCTGATAACACCCGGCCACTTCAGTCCCTAAACAGAGTGTCTTGGATTGAAACGGGGATGAAACAGGGTATTTTGGATTGAACTGGGGGTATTCCTGCCTCGTCTAAACCCCCGTCCCTGTTAAGTTAAAGTTTTGTGAAATTTAAGTGATAATAGGTTTACATTCTGTTAATTTAAAGTTTTATTGCATGTAAGTTTTATTAAGTCAACGTAGTTAAGGGAGAGGTTGGAACTGGCTTTGTCCTGAGGTGCCACCACAGTGACCTTTGGAATGTCATCAGAGGCAAGAAAGAGACTCTAAGGAAACGCCCCCAGCAAGAACCTGACCAAGATGCCGAGACATCCATCCCCTTCCCCTTGTGTCCTCTCCATGCTGGATTCTCCACTGAGAGGGGCTGAAGACCCCCAAACTCTCCAGTCCCACCTCCAAGCATGGCACAGCAGCAGATGCCCACGTGAGGACACATCCACCCAAGTCATGGCTGGTTTTGGGGTTGAACAAACCTGGTGTCTACTATTCCAGCCTGGCGATGGATGGGAGACGCCACATCCCAGAGGGAAGCAGCTCTGGCTGGAGAACCAGGCTGGTGGGGAACGGAGCCAAAAGCAGGTTCCATTTGTAATGCACTGGGACAAGGTGGTGGCAAAGGGCAGCCCAGGTGCTTCCAGCAGGATGGAGATCCCTCCCAAGTGCCTGGCTGCATAATCCCACGCTTGGGGACAGGGGGGTGACCAGCTCAGGGGTCAGGAAGTGACTTTTTCCAGAGCACATTCCCTATATAAAGGAAAAGCGTGCATTGGCTGGATCACATCAATGATCATGGAAAGCGTGTTCAAGGAGGTGCCGTGTCTTTCAGATGGATCTCCTCAATCCTGCCAGATCCCATTCCACTCTTTTTCTCCCATTTTCTCCCATCCCAAACAATCATTGGGGTGGTGGCGTAGCTGTGAAACGAACCAACACCTCACAGTACAGGCTGATCCAAACCATCCATGGGAATTGAGCACCAGGACACACCGGTGTGGGGGTGGGCAGAGCCCTGGTGGCTCTGCCCTGGAGGGAGGGTTGCTGAGGAAGATAAGAAGAATTGCACAACCTCCCTGCAGACCCCTAAGATAACAAAGTAACTTTCTAGTTACAGCGACATCTCAAAGGACCCACAAGCCTCCATGAGATTTTATGTAGATCTGCTGTAAACGATTGGCTTTGTACCCTCTCCCCTCCCACCCTAGTTCTCCATAAAACCCCCTGAGTCTCCCTATTCCTCAGGGTATCTCGTCCCCTGGCACCCTTCGCTGGTACTTTGCAATAAAGCTACTTCATGCGGAACCACCAAACGAGACCCTCTCTCTCTTTTCCCAGACCAGCTAAAAGAGAAGCAGCCTCGCAGGACAGGAGCTGAAAATCACTGAGCTGAAATCACGAGAGCTGAAGAATCACTGCTCTGCCCACTGCTGAGACGCTCTCTGCCAGCTTCTGACCCCCTAAGGAGCTGTCTCTAACGAGATGCCTTTTTTTGGGGTGGCTCTAGCCTCCTTGGGTCTGAGCTGCAGACCCCAATACCAGCTGGAATACACCGGTCCATCCTACCTGCTGGAGAGACATCTCTGGATCTGGCAGGAGCTTGGATCTGTCCTGCTCCCAGTGCTGGGAGCACACAGCCCTGGAGACACCGTTCAGGATATCCCGGGATATCCCTGAAATACCTTGGGATAGTGGGAGGTGTCCCTGCCCACAGCAGGGAGTGGAGCGGGGTGGACTTTAAGGCCCCTTCCAACCCAAACCGTTCCATAACCAAGGAGCTGCTTCAGCCCTCAAGCTGCATCCTTGTCTTGGGTTGCAATGCCAGATGTAACCAAATGTATTCCATTGTTATTTCTTGAAACTGATTGGGGAGATGTTTTTTCTTTATCTCTTCTATGACCCATCCTCCCTCCAGGGGATATCTGCTGTTAATGGGCCATGGAAGCTCATCAAGTGACTGATAAAATTACATCATCCCACTGGGAGATGCTCCACCCAGTGGGTGGAGACAAGTATTCCTAACTGGATAAAAATTTGAAATTCAGAACACCAGAGCAGCCTGTTTGCACTGGATTCCCAGAGGAAAATTGAACCCATCTCGCTACCACTGCACCCTCAAAGGAAAACTACACCTTCCTACAGGATCATTGCTCTAACAGAACCACTTCTGCCACTCCAGGAGGACTTGACTGGACTGGACTGCTGCCAACACCCTGTCCAACAGGGTGTATTCAGCTTGTATACTGACTCTATCAGTGTTTTGTTCTTTGTTTGTTTGCTTTTTTTGTACCACTACATTTTTATTTTTAATTTTCCTAGTAAAGGACTGTTACTCCTATTCCTACATCTTTGCCTGAAAGCCCCTTTAATTTCAAAATCATAATAATTCAGAGGGAAAGGGGTTTACACTCTCCATTCCAAGGGAAGCTCCAGCTCTCCCTGCCGGACACCTGACTTTCTAAACCAAGACAATCCTCTTAATTTCAAAATCATAATAATTCAGAGGGAAAGGGGTTTATATTCTCCATTCCAACGGAAGTTACAGCTCTCCCTGCCAGACACCTGTCTTTCCAAACCAAGACATTCCCGGGTCCTGATGTGCCGGAGCTGAATCCCACCATCACTCCAGCACGAGGATCAGCTCCTGGTGGAAGGGAGTGCCAGATCCCACCTGTCACACCCCAAACTCCCACTCACCCGCACGATGTAGACTCGGACCAGCACGTTGATGGGGTCGTTGCTGGGGATCCCCTGGAACATCCCGAAGGTGGGGTCGTATCCCGCCTCCTTGGTGACGTCGTCGGGGAGCGGCACTTTGTAGACGCACATGGAGCCCTGGTGTGAGGGAGGGCACGGCCCTACTCAGTCCTAATTGTGGGAGTCCAGGGCATTCCTTTGAATACCCTGGACAGTCAGAGAGCTGAACAACAGGGTTTGCAACCTGTACAGGGGGGTTTGGGATCTGTACAGGGGGGTCTGGGATCTGTGCAGGGGGGTTGGAGACCCTGGCACAGAGCCCAGGAGGACACTGGCTTTGACTTTAGTCCATGGGAAAAACTTTCAACACTGAGAGGGGAATTACAAGCCACAGAAGTGTGATAAAGAATAGTGTGGTTTTTCACATTTGGGTTTTTAGAATAGGGGTGAATGGGGACAAGATGGAAGATTCTGGACGGTGCCCTGGGTTCTTCTTCTTCTTCGTCTCCATCTTCTGGTGTGACAGTGGCACAAAGTAGCTTTAAGGAGATTTGAGGAGATTGGGTGAGAGTAGAAATGACCTGTTTAGTATAAATCGTAGATATTGGTGTATAATTGTAAATAATAGATACACAATAATAATGGTATAAGAGATGATGAGCCTCCATCGGAGGAGGAGTCTTTGCCTGATGCCCAAGCTGGAAAGACCTTGGCTGGGCTCAGAGCAGAAAGAAATTATAAGAAATAATAAACAACACGAGAAACCTTGAAAACTGAACATCTGAAGACTCCGTTTTGTTCCTGCGTCTGGCTTGGGGCTTTTCAGAGGGCAAAGGACTCTAAACCACCCGAATCTTGGGAAACCAGCCAAACCTGAGACACCCAGGGCCTCTGGGGAAGCAAACCCATCCCAAAACACCCTCCCTGAAGTCCCGGCCAGCATTCCCAACTACTCACTTTGAACCTCCCCACTATCCGCTCCTCCTCTGTGGCGTTGTCATCGTTGTCCCCAATCTTGCCCCGGAGCAGGTTGAAGGTGTGCAGCCAATCCTCAAAGTTGTCAAACTCAGATTCCAGCTCTTTGTTGAAGACCTGGAGATGACAGGAAGTTAAAAGGGGGGGGAATTGGGATAAAAACAAAGGTGAGCAGAAGACGTGGTGAGTGATCCGTCCCCCCTCCCCCCAGAGTTACAAGAGATAAAGGAAAATATCTCCCCAACTGCTTTTAACAGATGAAATAGAATACACATTTTTGGTTCCATAACCCAAGACAGAGTACTCAATCAGTTCAGATGGAACAAGGTACAAGAGGAAACAGCCTTAAACTGCTCCAGGGATGTTCAGACTGGATATTGGGAATGATTCATCCATGGAAAGGGTGGTCAGGGCCTGTCAGGGGCTGTCCAGGGAATTTTGGAGTCCCCATCCATAGAAGTATCCGAGGAAGGCCTGGACGTGGCACTCAGTGCCCTGGGCTGGGGACACCAGTTGGGGATGGGGCACAGGTTGTGCTGGATGGTCTGGGAGGCTTTTCCAGCCTCAGTGATCTTGGGATTCTGTGAGCATGGACACCTGGACTCCCAGTGCCTAATTCTTCTAGGAAGGAGAAGGATCTCCAGCATTATTGGGTTGGAAAAAGGGAATCTCAGAACAATGGGTGGGGCCGTTGTTCCCCCTCTGTGCAAGGTCCAGGTCTAAATCCCACCTGAACCTCAGAACCACAGGCCACATGAATTCTGAGAAATCCTTGGGATCACTAAGCCAGAGCCCACCCCTATCCTGAATCCTGGCTGGGCCAGCCATATCCAGGCAGGAAAACTCTCCCTTCAAGCTGGGACAGCTCCAAGCTGCCCCGGGGGTGAACCTATCCCAGGACAACCCCTTTTCTCATGACCTTGGGCTCCTTCCAGCTATGGAGAGAGGCTGGGAAGCCTTGTCCCAAGATCACCTGACCTACAGACCCGACTTCCTTCAGAGAAAAACACATTTAGGGCATCATTTTATCAAATGTTAATAAGTGAAAAATAATATATAATACGTAAAATTATATAAATTGATAGGCTAGGTGAGAGGACTTGCCCTAAATTGTGTATTTGTCTTCACTGCCCACGTTAGGACAGCATCCCTAGGAGAGATGTCCCAAGGCACATCATCCCCACGATTTGGTACTTCTGTGGAAGTACCCCCCAGTACCTTGAGTTCATCGATCTTCTGCTTGTTCTTCTTCTCAGGGAGCTCAGGGACAGGCTGCTGCTTCTTCTTCTTGTCATCCTTGGGTGCCTTGGACTTGTCCTTCTCCTTGTCCTTGCTCTTCACCTGAGCCTTGGAGCCTTTCATGGGAGAGTCACCAAGTTTGTCATCACTCTGAGTCCGGGGGGGAGCGGCAGGGAGGGAGGAGATGGAAAGGAGGAAGGGAGGAAGGGAATGGAAATGAAGCTGAGGAGAGCTGGGGGAGAGGTGGTAGGGCTTGGACAAGGTCATTGAAAGAAGAGGAGCATGAAAGCTGCCAGCTGCCGCTGCCTGCAAGTCCCATCCCAGCCCTGTCCTGCCTTTCCTTGGCTCTGGATCACAGCATCTCCAGGACCGTGGAGATCTCTGCACAGGGAATGCCAGTGCTGACCTGAGCAGGAATCACTTGGAGAACTACAAAACATGGACAGAGCTTTGGCAGCGGTGAGGAAACCTGGTCCTGCCCTCAAGTCCCATCCCAGCCCTGTCCTGCCTTTCCTTGGCTCTGGATCACAGCGTCTCCAGGAGCCCGGAGATCTCTGCGCAGGGAATCCTGACCTGAGCAGGAATCACTTGGAGGACTACAAAACATGGACAGAGCGCTTTGGCAGCGGTGAAAAAACCTGGTCCTGCCCTCAGCAGCTCCTCTTCTTCCTCCTACCCGAGAATTCTCCTGTTTTATGGAGCCTGGGGAGTGGAACCTGGGAATACGGAGGGGACAGTGCTTGACTCTGCTGCCTTCAGATTGTCCAGGACCAGCTGCAGCCACAGGTCACCAGAGTCTCATTTGGAGCAACCACCAGCCATGGAGGGCTGGGGAGATGTCGGACAAACCCTTTTCCTGACCCAGAGAGGGGGCTCCTGAGAGGCGTTTTAAAAGATTTTGTTCCATTTTCAGTCTCATGAGAAGGGTGAGACAGTGCAGATGTTACAATTCATGCCATCACAATCAGAAGCCAAACTATTTCCTAATTACAGCACATTATGTGGTTTTTTTGGCCTATCAGCCTTTCCATGATTTTAAGCCAATCATCTAAAAATATCTCATGTGAGTCACAATACATCTTTCATAGGTCTATTTCTCCAAAATATCTGGTCTATTTCCAAGGCCATCATTTGAAACTTGTTTCCAGTTCAATTTCTCTCTCAGCAATGTCGGTCCTATCCCATGGCCTGGCTCAGTCAGCCTGTTTTATCTCAGAGTTTTGCACACAGATCCACAAGACTGCACGAGCCTTCTGTCAGGCTTTGGGAATTCCCTACAAATCCATGTCCCACAGGAAGAGGCTGCTGGAAAATGTGGATTCAAAGGAAACTCCTCCCCACTCTGCAACCCCTATCCCTTGGTGCCTCTGCCAGCTTTCATGAGGGCTGGACACTATCCAGGGATGGGGGCAGATGGATGGAAAAACTTAACAGGGACAAGGAAAGGGGGAAGAAATGGGAGAGCCAAGGGAAATTCTAAAGAGGCAGGAAGAAGACCACGGAGGACACCAGTGCAAGCCCAGGAGAACCTGCTCAGAGTTGTCTCCAAGCTCAGCAAGACAAGAGCTCATTTTTCCTGGGATATAAAAATTAATCTTCCAAAAGAAACCAGGCTCAGAACTTTACTCAGCTGAAGGATTTTGCCATCACCTGGGCACAACAACAACCCTCTGTCATGGGGACATGGAGCATATGGAGAGCAAGGATGGAATTCCTCAGGGATCCCCCTCCCAGCCCTGCTGGTGGTGTGGCCAGATGGACAAAGTCACCCTTGACGAACCAGTCCCAGGATTCTTGGTTGACATAATTTTTGGGACAAAATTAATCTCCCCCAAATTTAGGCAAGGTCAGAAGCCCACCTGCCCTACAGACCCAACTTCCTTCAGAGAAAAACACATTTAGGGCATCATTTTGTAAAATGATAAGTGAAAAATAATATATAATATATAAATTATATAAATTGATAAATTAGGTGAGAGAATTGCCCTAAATGGTGTGTTTGTCTTCACTGTCTGCATTACGACAGCAGACAAGGAGTTCAACCATGCAGGGAAAAACACCCACAAAAATTGAGTTTTTTGGGAAAACACAATGCACTGGGAGTGTCTGGTTTGGCCAGATTCCCAAAGGGATGTCCAAGCACCAAGAGGAACCCTGGCCCCACCTTTCCCTCTCTCACTCCCAGCCTCACCCTCTCCGATCTCCATCTCCTCCTTCTCCTCTGCTTCTGCCGCGGCTGCTTCCTGCTGCCGGAGTTGCTGGGGGAGAAAGGAAGCCACTGGATATTTAGGAACAACATTTTCCTGGAAAAGCTGCCCGGAGCAGTGGTGGACTCCCCATCCCTGGAGGGATTTGAAGCTGTTGTGGATGTGGCACTTGGGGACACAGTGGGTGGTGGCCTTGGCAGTGACAGGGAACGGTTGGACTTTTTCAGCCTGACCAGTTTTGGGATCCCATGAGAGTCACAGCATGAAGCACAGCCCCAAGGCTTTGGAAGGAGATGGAATTAGGGGAGACCTGGCAGGAAGGGAACAAAATCTCCCCTGGATAGCCCTGACTGCTGCTCCTCACCCACCTCCTTCATCGTCTCGATGGAAGCGAAGTACTTGGACCACCAGTCCAACATGCTCTCGTCCGGCTCCTCCTCCTCCACTTCCTCCCCGCCTCCTCCTCCTCCTCCTCCTTTCTTCTTCTTCTTCTTTTTCTCCTTCTCTTCCTCGGTCTGAAGGGACAAGGGAAGCACAGGCAGGGAAGGGGAGGGATCAGGCGAAAGGGAATAATTTTTGGAAGTACAAAGGTGGGGGGTGAGGCTCGGGGGCCTTGTGAACTTTCTCCCTTTTACAGCCACAGACACTGAGGCACGGAACAGCCAAGGATGACTGTCACCCTGGTTTTTTTCAGTCTTCTGATGTTTTACTTTTTGTAATGAAGTTTCTCACACATTTTCACATAAACCATCTATTGTTATTATAATTGTTCTTTTATGTTTACATCCTTCTCATAAGGAGGAGAATGTTGATGGACCGTGGGGTTGACCAGTGTGGTTGGAAGAACTGAGAGCAGAGCAACCACCTACAGGAAGGACTTCTTTCTTAATTTGTCATCTCTCCAAAGCGGCACGAAGTTCTTGTCATCTGGTGTTGTTCAATTCATTGTGCTGAGGAGTGCTTGGCCGGTTTAACAAACAGGTTTCTTTCCACTTCTCTCTGAGGAGGTTTCTCCTGAACTGGTTGGGGGAGGGGGGGGAGAGCTCCTTAGGAGGTTTCCTCCCAAATTTGACCTAAACCACTACAACTTTTTTCTGTTTATTTACTTTTACTTTTACTTTTACTTTTACTTTTACTTTTTTTACTTTTTTTACTTTTACTTTTTTTACTTTTACTTTTGTAAATAAATAGAGGGCAAAGAGCCTTGCAATTTGCAGGCACCACCCTAGGAGGTGACTCCCGACATCACAACAAACGTAACATTTTCTAACTTTAACTAGTTAGAGAGTCTTTATCTTTTTTTTTACTATTCAGCACTGCCTGTCCGGCTCCTCCTGGGACAGCTGGGATGAGAAGTCCTGGCCCAAAAGAGCCTCCCAAACTGCAGGAACGAGGCCATTGCCACCTCCCCTGAGGGGACAGCGCTGCTGTGTCTCTGCCGTGGGACAGAGGGGTGATGTCCCTGCCTGGCTTGGGCTGGGGAGGGTGCCTGGAAGTGGCAGGGAAGGGCTGGAGAGAGAGCAGAGAGTTTGGAGCAGGGATGCAGAGAAGATCCATCACTTACCACGTCCACCTTCACCACTGCGTCGGAATTCTGCCGCCCGGGATGGAAGGAAACAGGGAGAGGGAGAACGGGTTAAGGACACACCCTCAGCTGAGTGCAAATCATCAGTCCCAGGAGGGCTTGGGTGGGAAAGGGACCTTAAATCTCATCTCATCCCACCCCCTGCCATGGCAGGGACAACTCCCACTATCCCAGGCGGATCCAAGCCCAAATGTCCAACCTGACCTTGGGCACTGCCAGGGATCCAGGGGCAGCCACAGCTGCTCTGGGAATTGCAGTCCAGCCCCTCCCCACCCCTTCCCAGCCAGGAGTTCCTTCCCATTATCCCACCCAGCCCTGCCCTCAGTGAGAAGCCATTCCCAGTGTCCTGTCCTTCCAAGCCTTGTCCCCAGCCCCTCTCCAGCTCTCCTGGAGCCCCTTCAGGCCCTTGCAGGGGCTCTGAGCTCTCCCTGGAGCCTTCTCCTCTCCAGGTGAGCACCCCCAGCTCTCCCAGCCTGGCTCCAGAGCAGAGGGGCTCCAGCCCTGGGAGCACCTTGGCAGGAATCTGTTTTTTATGGAGGAAGCTCTGGAGCCGAAGGGTGGGAGAAGGAGCTAAAATTCCCATTCTGGGCACAAAAAACTGGCACGGGCACCTTCATTGTGACCCAGCCTGACACCTCTGGGACACACTGCCTGTCCAATTCAGGCTGAAATCCCTCAGAAATCGGCAATCCCACGAGGAAAGAGGTGCTGCCACACGGATACTCACAGCTTCCAGCTTCACCATTGTGTCCATCTTCTTGATGGGAACCTCGGGTTCCATGTTGACCACGATCTCCCCTGTGGGGCGAGAGCGATGGGCCCTGCTGGTCATGGCCAGGTACCCGTTGAGGTGTTTGGCTGGACAGAGGACAGAAAAGGAGAAAGAACAAGGGAGAGCGACAGTGGAGAGGAGAAACTGAGAGTTCAGGTGAGATCCCACAGGATTCAGGCCAGAAACTGAGAGTTCAGGTGAGATCCTACAGAATTCCAGCCAGAAACTGAGCTAGGGTAAGATCCTACAGGATTCAGGCCAGAAACTGAGAGTTCAGGTGAGATCCTACAGGATTCAGGCCAGAAACAGAGTTCAACTGAGATTCCACAGGATTCAGGCCAGAAACTGAGCTCAGGTGAGGTCCTGCAGGATTCAGGCCGGAGAGCTGTGGGATCACCTTGTTTGGAGCAGTGGAAATGAGCACAGAGCCTTCAGCAGGACCAAAATCCCACCCAGAGCAAAGGAAGGTGGAGAATAAGCAGGAAATGCCCAGAGAAGAGGCAGAGAAGATTGTCCCGAAAGCCTCCGTTGGCTCAGACACAATCCCCGGTCCAGGGGGATGGAACCAGACGTGTCCTCGGGAATCTCACCCAGCTTCCATCCCCAAAACTGGGACGAGAGGAGTCATTCCCACAGCTCCCAAGCCCTCGGCTGTGGGGATGGGTTTTGCTGCAGGCGCTGATGGATTGGGGTGGTTGGGGTTGAGAGGGGCCTGGAGCTCTGCTCTTTACAGCTACCACAGGGACTGAGTGTGGCCAAATCCTGCCCCAGTCCTGAAAAACATCTTGGGGACTCAAGTCCTAAAGCTACAGAGATGTTGGAGGTGAACCTTCCTTGTCTTACAGGAACTGGGGGAGAGGGCAAGACTCACAGATCAAAAAAAATTAACAGGAAATCATGGGTTGCACCCTGTGGCTCCTCACCCCTCTGAGGAAACCCCAGCAAAGGGCTCAGGGCCACAGTTTGGGCTCCAGGAATTCTGGGTGCCAGCTGAGGGCTCAGAGGGAAGAGGAGATTCACCACTTAGAACCACCAAAGAGCTCAAACTGGGGTTCTTCTTGGAGTTCTGGGTAAGACTGGACCCAAAACCAGAAGTTCCACAGGTTAGCTGACCGTCTCATGGTCCTCAGAGCCCATCCCACCTCCCTCTTTGTTGGAACCCTGGTGATTGGGTGACACAGACTCTCTGTGCTGACAGGCGCTGACCCCCAAGCAAACACTGCATCTGACCTGAGGCTGTGGAGAAGGCTCCCAAAATTGATAGAACTGGGATTACGGGTGTGTAGTTTGAATAGAAGTGCGTGATATCACATGGTGGAAATTTTAGAGTTTAAGGGAATATCATATCATATCAATCATATCATATCATATCATATCATATATCATATTAATATGCATTATATATTATGTTTTTATATTAATATTATATATACTAATATATAATTATATACTATTAATAATAATTTATAATACATATTATATTATATTATATTATATTATATTATTACATATATTATGTGTTATAATAATAAAATAATTATAAATAATATCATATCATATCACATCATATATTATAAAGCAAGATAATATATGTATAAAGCAAGACGGAGGTTTTAGGGTGCAGGCTGAGTCTTTCTTTTTCACCTTCTTCTCCATGGCTCTGGGTGGTGTTTTGTAATTGGGTAGAAAAATCCGCACTGCGGGCCACGGGTGGTTGGTTATTGGGTTAAAAGTAAAAATAATTTAGGTGTCATTTCTCAATTGGAGGGTTTATCCCTAAAAGGCCTTGCAGAGAGAGAGATAGGGGGGCTCCATTTTTAGTTTGTTATCTAGAAGTGCTGTAGAACTCACGGCTTATGAGAAACTGTAACATAGATAAGAACTAACAAACATCTGAGTCCAAACACGAAACACCGTCTGGAGCATTTAATCCCCACCCTGGCAAAAAGAAGATAACAAGCAACACCTCCCCTCTCCACGGATGTCCCGGAGCAGGTCCCCGTGTCCCAGTCCTGGTACCTGCCATGTTCCAGTGCTGGGCTTTCTTGTCGGGCGGGCGGTAGATGAACTTGCGGAGGGAGCTGACGGTGTGGGAGCCCACCAGGGTGTAGCGGCCGAAGGCGCGGCAATCCACCACGCGGATGTTCAGGGGAGGGTGCAGCAGCTCGTTCTCTGGGAGGTCCTGGGAGGCAGAGGAGGGATGGTTATCCAGGAGTGGGAGTGTCTGGGGTTGGGAAGGGCAGGAGGGGTTAGGAATGGGATCATGCTGGGAAGGGCAGTAGGGATTAGGAATGGGATCATGCTGGAATGGCTGGTAGGGATTAGGAATGGGATCATGCTGGGAAGGGCAGGAGGAGTTAGGAATGGGATCATGCTGGGAAGGGCAGGAGGGGTTAGGAATGGGATCATGCTGGGAAGGGCAGTAGGGATTAGGAATGGGATCATGCTGGAATGGCTGGTAGGGATTAGGAATGGGATCATGCTGGGAAGGGCAATCCAGATTAGGAACGGGATCATGCTGAGAAGGGCAGTCTGGATTAGGAACGGGATCATCCTGGGAAGGGCAGTAGCAATTAGGAATGGGATCATGCTGGAATGGCTGGTAGGGATTAGGAAGGGGATCATGCTGGGAATTGCAGTCCAGATTAGGAATGGGATCGTGCTGGGAAGGGCAGTTGGGATTAGGAATGGGATCATGCTGGGAAGTGCAGTAGGGATTAGGAATGGGATGATGCTGGGAAGGGCAGTTGGGATTAGGAAAGGGATCATGATGGGAAGGGCAGTCCAGATTAGGAATGAGATCATGCTGGGAAGTACAGGAGGGATTAGGAAAGGGATCATGATGGTAAGGGCAGGAGGGGTTAGGAATGGGATCATGCTGGGATGACTGGTAGGGATTACAAATGGGAAGATGCTGGGAAAGCTGGTAGGGGATAGGAATAGGACCATACTGAGAAGCCTGGAAGGGATTAGGAATGGGATCATGCTGGAGGCAGAAGGCCAGTAGGGATTAGGAATGGGATCAAGCTGGGAAAGGCTGTAAGGACCAGAAATGGAATTGTGCTGGAGGAAGAAATCCAGAGCTGCTCCAGCAAAATGTGGCTTGGCAGCCCTCAGGTAAAGGAATGGTTTCCATGAGCTCCATTACTTTGGGAAAACTGGAGTGAAGGGCTCGGAGCCATGGTGGGCTCCAGAAATCTCAGGTTCCAGCTGAGGGATCGGAGGGAAGGGGCCACACTCACCACCTCGAACCACTTGACCAAAGTGCTGAAGTTGGGGTTTTTCTTGTAGTTCTGGATCAGGGCAGACTGGACGCCCTTCCCGGCACACTCGATGTCCACACGGGGCCGGTCCACCTGGGCCAGATTCACTCTCTTCAGGTCCCTGAGCCCCCAGAACAAGATCTGGGGCAGGAGGAGGAGGAAGGAGCATGTGAATGTGGGAGGGACAATCACTGGGAGCTGCTTCTCCGCGGAGAGGGATCCCACTGCTGATGTCATCTCAGGGCAGTGGTGGATCCCTGAGGTGTCTCCTCCTGACACCCTGCAGCCCAAGGTCTCCAGCCTGCTGCCCTCAACACCAGTTTTTCCTGCCTTTCTCCCTTCCTGGCCTTTTTCTGCCCTGGGAATCTATCAGGATTATTGGGAGAGATGGGAGATTATTGAGAGATTTGTGTTAAAGCATGATTTATTGTGATTATCTTCTACAACATCATTGAAAGGTGAGGACATCTTCATAGCATTAATCAGAGGTCAGTAGTCAGTAGTCAGTGGTCACAAGATCTCTAATTACAAAGCATTCTGAAGATTTATTAGCCAATAAACTACTGCCACAAAAATTGTTATTACTAGTTATTTTGTTTTCTACGTTTTTGCCGCAGTGCGGACCCTCCTAACCAATCACGTAATGGCACAAAAAACTTGCAGTACTGCACTTTAAAACTTTTTACTACTTTTGTAAACTACTTCTGTATCTAACCCTTAAACTCCAGAACTTTCCACTACATCGCTTGACAGGTTTCTGCTTAAACTGTAAACCCACATTCTGGCTTCTGGTCTCTAAATTTGGAAGCTTTTTCTAAGGTCTCAGGCCAAGCCCTGTATTCATTTCTCTGTTTGGGCCTGCATACACAAGGTTTTGAGGATTTTCTGTGCCTTGATTTCCCACAGGAATCCACAGAGCAGCTCTGTCCATCTGTGGTGGCTCTGGATCCAGCACTGCCATCGCTTTGTCCCAGTGGAATCAGCGTCGCGGGGGAAACTTCCCTCTCCCTACCTGGGATAACAGACTGCCACCATCCAAAATTCCCCAAAATGGAGATTTTTCCCCACCTCCTCATTCCCCATGGCTGTATTAAAACTGTGAGGAACCCAACTCACTTATCAGGCTGCAAGTGTGTGGAAAACCAGGAGACAAGATCCCTTTGGAGACCTGGTCAGTGTCACCTCACCTGTGACACCTTCACCCAGGGCTGAGATGTGCCCTGAACATCCCTGTGGGCATTGCCTGGGTCACGGATGTTCACCAAGACCTCCAAGGGACAGGGGCCCTCATGGTACACATCACAGAACCATGGAATGATTTGGAAAAGCCCTCCAGGATCACCAATTCCACCCTGCGACCAGTCCCCACCTTGTCTCCAGCCCAGAGCACTGAGTGCCACATCCAGGCCTTCCTTGGACACCTCCAGGGATGAGGACTCCAAACCTCCCTGAGCAACCCCTGCCAAGGCCTGACCACCCTTTCCAGGGAGAAATTCCTGCTGATGTCCACCCTGAGCCTGCCCTGGCACAGCCTGAGGCCATTTCCCCTGGTCCTGTCCCTGTGCCCTGGGAGCAGAGCCTGACCCACCCTTGGCTGTCCCCTCCTGTCAGGGAGCTGTGCAGAGCCACAAGGTCACCCCTGAGCTTCCTTTTCTCCAGGCTGAGCCCCTTTCCCAGCTCCCTCAGCCTCTCCTGGGGCTCCATTCCCTTCCCAGTTCCATTCCCTGCCCTGGACATGCTCCAGCCCCTCCAGGTCTCTCCTGTCAGGAGGGGCCCAGAGCTGCCCCCAGCCCTGGAGGTGCCCCAGCAGGGCCAGCACAGGGGACGGGCACTGCCCTGGGTTGTGCCCACACTATTTTGGATACAAAATCCCCCTTCAGATATCCATGGATGCATCGTATCCCATCTTCGTTGCCTGAGGTTGATGGGATACGAGCTATGGGGTTGCTTTGGGAGCAGACAATCCAGCTCCTTGTCCATCTCAAACATTCCCCGAGCTGCATCTCAGCCCAGGTCTCGCTCACTCGCTGTCCTGCCCAGGTTTGACAGCCAGGAATGATCCAATTCCTTGGGTTTTTTTAGGGATGCTGCAGCCTGGTTCCCAGTCCAGCCACCACGGACAGATCCTTGACTCCCAGTTCCCTCCTGCCCTTCCAACCCCCTTGGAGATGCTCTCCTGCCCAGCCAACGCTCCACATGGGTGCTGGTTACCTCCACTCTGTATCTGCTCAGCACCGGCCGAATTCCCAGAGGCACCGGCAGGATGGGACCTCGGTCCATGTCCGTGGGGCCGTCGATTGGGGGCAGGTCTGATTTACCCCCAGGGCCGATCTGGAAGAGACAGATCACGGATTAGGATCTGCTCCTCCGAGCTGCTGGGAAGCAGCTTTTGGTCCTTCTCACAGAACTGTGGAACCGCAGATTGGCTGGGGTTGGAAGGGACCTCAAAGATCAGCTCATTCCAACCCCTGCCATGGGCAGGGAGAAATTCCAGAGGGAGCTGGGCTGTGTCTCAGCTGGAACTGGTCCTAGTCGTTGGATATGGGGTGTCTCAGAGAGCTGAGAGCCCAGGGCGGATGCTTTGGGAAGACAAAAACTCAGGAGCAGCAAGAATTGGGAATTGCTGGGAATTGCTGTCCTTCCACACAGAGCAGCCCCCAGTGCAATCCAAACTTCTCAGCCCACCAATGTAGCCCATCCCAGGGCTGTTCTATCCTGGAATTGCACCTGCTGGGCTGTGTGTGAGGAAATGAAGATGTGGTCCCAGAGCTCAGCACAGGACCAGGTTTAAGGTCCTGTTTCCAGCCCAGAGCTCGGGAAAGATCAAATATCCCATGTGAGCCCTTCCCTCAGTCCAAGGAAAACTGGGAAAAAAAGGGCTTGGATGGGCTTGCCCTGGCAGGAAAAGGAGATGGGAAAAGCATTTCAGCAGATGGACCATGAGGTGCAAAAGTGGAAGAATTTAACTCTGGTACTGGCCCAGACTATGAATCATGGAATGGTTTGGGCTGGGAGGGACTTTAAGGATCATTGAATTCCAACCCCCTGCCATGGGCAGGGACACGTTCCACCTTCCCAGGCTGCTCCAAGCCCCATCCCACCTGGCCTTGGACGCTGCCAGGTGTCTTTGATGAACAACAAGTGGTTGATCCTGATGCCTTAGATTTTAGCTTTCATAGTTTCAGATTCTGTGCCGCCTAAGGATGCAGTTCTGAGCCTCACATTCAGTGCCAGTCAGCTCTCTTCACAGAACAAGTAGACAAAACAAATCCTTTCCTGCTGAGGACCAAGGACAACCTTCAGCCCAAAAAGCACAAACAAGGGTGGACTGAAGGGAGGAACAAGAAGGCTGGGAGCTCACAACCTGAAGCTGTCATTGGACAATTGAACCCAAATATGTAAATGGAAACTAAAAGCTAAAATCTAAGGCATCAAATACATCCAAGAGAAAGCTACAAGGTCTCAGCAGACCCGTGACCAGGTGAAGGGGCAGTTATTCCTGGTCATTCCCAGTTACCCGCTTCTCCATCAATTAATCCCCTCTCCCTTCCAGCTCTGCATCCATTCTTCCCACCCCTTTGCCCGGCTGGCACCTGGAGCAGCTCGAAGGCGGCCAGCAGGTCCCCGGCTGTGGCGTTGCCGCGGTAGATCTGGTAATATTCCAGCTGTGGCGGGAAGCGCGGGGGGCAGTACTGCTCGTCCGACATCTTCACCACCGGCTTGGCGAATGTCCGGCCCATGAAGTCAGCTTTTCCCTACGGAAAGAGCACTTGGGGTTGGGGATCCAACATGGGAATAAGCCCCGTGGTTATACCCAGGAGAACTTAGGGTTGGGGGTCAAACACGAGAATTCTAAAATTAGCCCCGTGGTTCTCCCCAGGAGCACTTGGGGTTGAGGATCCAACATGGGAATTCCAAGATTAGCCCAATGGTTCTCCCAAGGAGCACTTGGGGTTGGGGATCCAACATGGGAATTCCAGGATTATTCCCATGGTTCTATCCAGGAGCACTTGGGGTTGAGGATCCAACATAAGAATTCCTAAAGTAGCCCTGTGGTTCTCCCCAGGAGCACTTGGGGTTGGGACCCAACACAGGAATTCCAAGATTAGCCCCCGGTTCTACTCAGGAGCACTTGGGGTTGTGAATCCAACATGGGAATTCCAAAATTAGCCCAATGGTTCTCCCCAGGAGCACTTGGGGTTGGGGATCCAACACAAGAATTCTAAAATTAGCCCCACAGTTCTACTCAGGAGCACTTGGGGTTGCAAATCCAACATGGGAATTCCAAAATTAGCCCAATGGTTCTCCCCAGGAGCACTTGGGGTTGAGGATCCAACATGGGAATTCCAAAATTAGCCCCATGGTTCTCCCCAGGAGCACTTGGGGTTTGGGATCCAACATGGGAATTCCAAAATTATCCCATGGTTCTCCCTATCATGGTCATAACAGGAACGTTGATCAGCGCTCTGGTCTTGGGATGCCAAAGCTCAGGGAAAACTTTCACTCGTGACTCCTTGAAGGAGGTTTGGGAGAGCTGAAGGTTGGGATAGCCAGGAGGCCAGGGATGAGCGGTTTTCCCAAACGGAAAGGCTCCTTGGCTATAGCCTCTTTCTTCCCTCTCCAAAAATAAGAACCATCAAGTCACATCTGAGATTTATGAGAGGCAGATGCCCTGTGGGAGATGTAGAATGACCATTTTCCAAGAATCGGGAAAAAAGGGTTCTCCAGATCCTCTGCCTCTAAATCTGGAGAGATCCCGGCATCCAAACCAGGCACAATTCCCTGGGATTTTCCTACCACAGTGTCCTGGTCGTAGATCTCGATGACGATGATGGGGGGGTCATCCCGCATCTCGTGAGCTTCCCCATACAGCTCCACGTTGTCGAACACCAGGAGCTGGTCCCAGGTTGGGCAAAGGGTCTCGTTGAGAACCTGGGAAAACGGGAGAGAGATGCCTACTGCTCCAGGAATGGACCAGGGTCCTGGGAAAGGGTGGCAGGTGAGGCTGCTGGACCAGGGAGGGACTGGGAATCGCCCAGGGATTCTTCTGATGAAAACAATCTAATAGCAGATGAGCAGAGCTGGATTATTCCCAGAGTCCAGCCTTCCTAAAGCTCGGGAAGGGAAGACTGAAAAATCACTTTAACACCAGCCAGTTCTGCCTAAACCGGCAGGGAATCACAGGGAATCACAGGGAATCACAAGGAATGAAGAGGAATCACGGGGAATCGCAGGGAATCGCAACCACCAGGATGTGGGACATAATTTGGGAATGGGCTCCTGGGAAGAGCTCTCCTGGCAACAACCAAAGCCCAATTCCAGAGCTGCTCTTCCCACCGCAGGAGCCCCGGATCAGCCTGGGCTCCTTGTTTGTGGGATCTGTGCCCTGGGAGCAGTGTAGAACCTGCGGGGTCAGCCACCCCTCCATCCCCGCGCCTCAGGAATGCTCACCTCGGTGCACTGGCTCTGGGAGATGAAGAAGACCCGGGCGAAGGGATCCGAGAGGCCGCTGCTGTCGGCCGCGAACAAGCTCCGGGCCTGGTACATGTGGGCTCGCAGCTGGAACACCTGTTTCTCTGGGAGAGAGAGAGGGGGAACGAGATGGGATGGCTTGGGATGAGCTCTGGGAGCCCATCCAAGGGACATCCCAAGAGCCTGGTTCTGCTCACAGGTGAGGGATCTCAACCCAAAGCGCAAATCCCAAATAGATATGGATTTCCTGCTTGTTGTGTGCACAAAAACTCTGAATAGGATTGGGATGAGGGGACACAATTCCCACCCCCCAGCTCTTCTGGGACAACCAGAACGATTTCCCCCTTAGCTCCTGGGAGCCCTCAGGCAAGCGGGTGCCCAGCCCAGGCTCCCTCCCGCCCTCTCAGTGCCCCACCCCATGGTGATGCCTTAAGTGGGGAAATGATGCCTTAAGTTTGAGCTTTGATGTTTTCCAGGCTCTATGCTGCCCAGGGGTGCAGCTCTGAGCCTCACATTCAGGGTCACTCAGCTCTCTTGACAGAGCAGGGACACAAAACAAATCCATTTCCTGCTGATGACCAAGGACAACTGTTACAAGTTTTCAGAACCAAAAGCACAAACAAGGGCAGGCTCAACAGAGAAAACAGGAAGGTTGGGGCTTCATAATCTGAAGCTGTAATTGGAGAATTAAACCCCAATATGCAAATTGGACCAAAACTTATGAAAGTGTGAGACCTCGTGACCGATCATCCATTTTGTGACTGTTTTGGGTCCATTTTGTGACCGTTTTGGGTCCATTTTGTGACCATTTTGGGTCCGCCTTGGGTGCAGCCCTGGTCAGGCTCTTGTCCTGCCCAAGGTGGATCCTCAAAGTCCTTTCAATAATCTCTACTTTATTCTTTTAGCCCTGTCCAGTCTCTGCTCCAGCTCAGCCATCCCAAGGCATCAATGGGAACTCCTTACTGGTGTACAGGAGGCTGATGGGTGGGAAGGAGGGCAGGTTTTGGCCTCGGGGGACTTTCTTCTCCTCAAAGCCACAGGGGAGGCCGCTCAGGAAGTCCTTGCGCTGCTTGTTGAGGCCCAGCCAGAGGTAGATCTCCATCTTGGCCTGGACTGTCCAGCCAGCGGGGCCAAAGCCCCTCTTCCCTGGGAGCTGAGCACAAGGAATGGAAGAGTTCACATGGATATCAGGTGTAATAAGGAATAATTCACGTTTTCATAATGTTTGCGTGATGTGATAAATATGGTACGTAATTCGGTTTTATGGTAAATATGTTTTATAAAAATCTACACTGTAACCTTAAAGCCAAAGTCACAAACGCCTTGAAAAACGTGTCCTGAAAGATCGTGACAATCGCTGCCAGCACAGAAGAAAACCACATTAGCAGGAGAAAAGAGGGTACAGCTGGGAGGAGATGAATCTTCACCATTGATGAGTCTGCCAACAACCCAGCAATTAGCAACTGATATGTATCTTACCAGCATTGTCAACATGGTGAATCCCAATGCCCAAATTCCAGTAAATCTATTCAGGGGCATCTCCCTGCCCAGAAATCTATTCAACAAGGTCGGCAGCAGGGAAACAAAGAGACGTGAATATATATCTCGGACAGGACTGAGATCATGTACTGTACAGCGAAACACTGTATAAAAACCAGCAACACGAGGAACACTTCCTGAAACCTTGTGGAAACGTGGCGCGATAGAGGCCCTGTTTGTGGTTTCACCCAGTGCTTGCACTGCTCCTTGGGCATTGGCTTTGTTGATTGCTTGTCAAAAATTTTCGTTGGCAAATAAATTGGTTTTTGATGGAATTTGCTCTCTAAATTTATAACATCGGGAATATGGACAGGCCGCTCTTGGAGCATCTGGCCTCTTTGGGGCATTGTGCTGCTGTTCCCTAAACCCAAGGATCCTTTGGGATCGTGACACTGCTCTGGCTCCCCCATTGCCTTCTTCCCACCGTGGTTTCCTTTTCCTAGGCCAGAAATTCTCTGGATTTCCAGCTGGATCAAATATCTCCCTCTTTCCAAACCTTTCCCACACACCAGACTGGGTAAGATCAATGCTTCACCCTCCCTAAGAGAAGATTTCCACCCCTACTAGCAGAGTATGGATCATATTTTTCCAGTATTCAAACCCCAGAAAAAGAAACGGATACAAAACTCTCATCCTCATCTCCCAAATTCCCTCCTCTTGGCTGCAGCTCCCCCGGGACAGGCGGATCCTCACCTTGAGGAAAACCGTCTTCACTTTGGCGCAGTCCTTGCCCATCTCCTCGTCCACGATGGAGTACAGGATGTCCTTGGAAGGGATGCGGGCATAGGCGATGCGCTTGTTGTTGCTCATCATCCAGATGAAAACGTCGGGAATCGTGTGCTGGGGCTGGGGAATGCCATGGGAGAGCCCTTTCAGTGCCCCAGCTCCAACCACTGAGGCACCGGTGGGGCTGGAGACAATGCTGGAGGCAAATCCAACAGGTTCCATGGAAGATGGATGGGCCTGTTGCCTCACTGGGAGGGGTGTTGGAGTCCAGGGCACCTAAAAAACTCCTTGTGCTGCCCTGGGGGGTCCAAGACCCCAACTGGGACCCCAAAAAAGCCCTGCCTTTGACCTTAGTCCCTAGAAAAAATCTTCCAACGCTCAGAGATGAGTTAAAAGCAACAAAGATAAAAAAAAAAAAAAGTAGTTTAGTTCGTCGCAGGGTAAAAATTTATAGTTTTAGGGGTTTAGTATGGAAACAAATAAAAACAAAATAAAAAAGTTTGAGCAGTGTCTCATGTTCTTCTTCTCATTCGGCTCCATTTTCTGCTGTGGCAGTGGCACATAAACATTAGCAAAATAGATTTAACGCAAAAGTCACGTGTTTAAAATAAATAATAATTACTGGCACGAAATTGTAAACATAGCACGTTTTAGGAGTTAACTGGGTTAAAAACCTTTAAGAACCTTAAAATCTTCTTTCTGGAGGGTTTTTTTTCACTATGTTTCTAGACCATTAAGCCAGGTTTCGGCAGCGTGCAAAACTTGAAATAAAAAATAAAATAAACAACTCGGAAGACCGAAGCTGCAAGTCTCATTTATCTTTTTAACCCTAGTACTAAACTTTTAGAAAAAAAAAAAAATCATGCTCCCCTCACAAGCAAAGACTCCAAAAAAAAAAAAAAATTTCCCTCAGAGGGGCACTGGAATTGTTCTGAGATTCCCACTCCAAAAAAGCTGCTCAGAGCTAAGCCAGTCAGGGAAAAAACAGAGGTTCACGTTGGTTCAAGTTTTAAAAAATATAAATTTGGGCACAGAAGGCTGAAGGTTTTCCTTCCCTCCTCCTGCAGTGGCCTTGGGGAGGGGAGGGCAGTGGCCACTCCTTCATCCCTTTCTAGGGAAGAGGTTCCCAGTCTGGACTGGGCCCATCACTCCTCAAACCTGGGTTGGGTCAGGGCCAAGGAGGTCCTGGCTGTAACCAAGGATGGGGCTGGGAGCCTCCCACGGGAAAGGGAAGCAGGAGGTGTGTCTTGGGTTATGGAATCAAAAATGCGTATTCTATTTCATCTGTTGAAAGCAGTTGGGGAGATGTTTTTTCTTTATCTCTTGTAACTCTGAGGAGAGGCGGGTGGATGCCTTCTGATAATGGGGCAACTGTTAAAACCAGGTGGGACAGTGTTTGTTATCTCTGTCACCACTTGTCCTCCTTCCAGGGGATATCTGCTGATAATGGGCCATTAAGGCTTATCTTCTGCTAATGGGTCCTTAAGGCTTATCTTCTGCTAATTAATGGGCCGTTAAGGCTTATCTGCTGCTAATGGGCCATTAAGGCTCACCAATGACAGGACACATTCCATCATCCCACTGGGAGATGCTCCACCCAGTGGGAGGGAGCCAACCATTTCCACCTGGATAAAAACTGAGACTACCCTGGCCTGGCACATTGTAGGAACACCAGGTATCTGGTTCCACCGGATTCCCGGAGGAAGACTGGACCCTTCTCACCATCACTGGACCCTTTTCTCTCAGGATCATCTCTGCCCCAACAGAACCACATCTGCCACTCCAAGAGGACTTACCTTTGGACTGCTACCACCACCTTAACCACCAGGGTATTAGGTTGTATTATTTCATTTATTTTATTTTACCTTTTTTCTCTCTTCTCCTATTAAATTGTATTTCTAACTAGAAGTCTCACTGGTTTTGCTTTCAAACCGGCACAAGGTGGAACAGCTGCAGCTCCAGGGAGGGCCAAGAACCCCCTCTGAAGCCAGTCTTGAATTGGAAAAATGTCATGGAATCATTCTGGAGCCTAAAGGAGCTCCAGGAGAGCTGGAGAGGGACTGGGGACAAGGAATGGAGGGACAAGAGCCAGGGAACGGCTTCCCACTGCCAGAAGGAAGGGCTGAATGGGATATTGGGAAGGAATTCTTTGCTGGGAGGGTGGGGAGGGGCTGGGCTGGAATTCCCAGAAAAGCTGTGGCTGCCCCTGGATCCCAGTGTCCCAGGCCAGGTTGGACGGGACTTGGAGCAGCCTGGGGCAGTGGGAGGTGCTGGGGTTGGAACTGGATGGGATTTCAAATCCATTCCCACCCAGACCCGTCCAGGATTTGATGTGTCACCTTCCAGTTCTGGATTTCCCAGGGATCCACAGGATCCCTACATGCCTGGGACTGGCTGGAACATCTCCAGCTCTGCTGTAGGAAGACCCAGCTCTGTCCCTGCCTGGGAAACTCTTAAATTTCTTTTACTTCGGCTCATTCCCAGCCAGGAGAGCACAGGGATCATGGGGTAGCTCATGGACTTGGAATGGCTGATTGCAGAGGGACCTCTCCTGCCCTTGGAGGTCTTCACCCATCCATCCCTCCATCCCTCCATCCCTCCATCCCTCCATCCCTCCATCCCTCCATCCCTCCATCCCTTCATCCATCCCATCCATCCATCCATCCATCCATCCATCCATCCATCCATCCATCCATCCATCCATCCATCCATTCCAGGTCTCTGTCTCCACCAGCTGCCCCAGCCAGACCCACCTCTGCCCTTGAGGGACCCACCTCATCCGCCAGGAACCGCAGCTTCTGCAGGAAGTTCTGCACCAGCTTCAGCTTGTCCTTCATGGTGTTCCTCTTGACCTGGGAGCGCAGGGCCGTGGCCTGCTGGGCCATGTTCTCCTGTAGAGACAGCCGGACATCCGGACACAGCTCAAACAAAGGAAAGGTGCCTCAATGCCACCACCTCAGGGTGGACACCCTTGTTTTGACCTTGGCATGGGGAGAGCCCTTCAGAGGGCAGGGACAGCCCAGGAGAAGGTGACACCACAAAGGCATCACCTGAGCTTGGAGAACTTGGGGGTGGCTTAAGGAAGGCGCTGCTCCCGCTGTCACCCAGCACCTGACCCTCAGAGCTTCCATGGAATTTCACAGTTCCTGGCTCTCGAGGAGCATCTCTGGGGCATCTCTGCTCTGTGGGGTTCCCAAAATCACCCCTAAACTTCTGTCCTTGGGGCAGCTTTCCTCTGCGAGGTTCCCAAAATCACCCCAAAATCTCTGTCCCTGGGGCAGCTCTGCTCTGCAGGGTTCCCAAAATTCCCCTTTCCAGCTCCTCCGGGCTCCTGGATTTCTTCCCAGAGTCTGGTGGAGCAGGACCCGAGTGACACCCAGGTCTTGGGTGAGACCCGAGTGGGCTTTGGGCTCCTCTGCTCAGAATTGAACCCCAAACCCTCGACCCACAGGGGCAACTAAAGTGTCCATGCACCAAACTCCAGCCCCTGCTCAGGAATCCTCCTCCACTCTTCCCAAAACTTCCCCGGACAACCCATGCCGGGCCCTCCCCACCCTCCCAGCCAGAAATTCCTTCCCAAAATCCCATCCATCCCTGTTGTCTGGCAGTGGGAAGCCACTCCCTGTGTCCTGTCCCTCCAGGCCTCATCCAAAGTCCCTCCCCAGCCCTCCTGGAACCCCTTTAAGGTCCGGATCCCACTCACCAGCTCCCGCATGCAGGATTTGAGCCTCTCCCGGTCCAGCCTGGTGCGGGACGAGTGGTGTTGGTCCTTGTCAGCCAAGCTCAGGAAGCGCCTGCGGGAAAAGCGCTTTGTGATGCTCGTGTCCCCAGTTTTTGCAGTGACTTTGTGATGCTTGTGTCCCCCAGTTTTCTGTTCTCTTTACGCCGTGTTATAGATGACATTAATGATTTAGCTAATTGGTGTTAAGTGTTATAGTTAATAATTATAAATAAGTTGGGGGTTATTAAGCAAACTGCAGAAACTGTAAATATGTAGAAGCTATTAAGCAATAATTAATATTAATATTAATATTAATATTAATCAGAAATAGAGTGTTGTCTGGATTTTTGCTGTTCTCCTCAGTCTGTTTAAGAAGTTTTTCTAAAGTTCTATTTCAGCCTTCTGTGTTTACCTCTTGCAATGGAGTCAAACACAATTTTACATAAACAACTTTTCTTGTTATTGTAACCCTCACTTTACGTTTACATTCTTCTCATCAGGAGGAGACTGTTGATGGGCTGTTGGGTTGACCAGTGTGGTTGGAGAGGAAGATTTTCTTCCTCCAATCCATGGTCACTGCTGGAATTCTATAAATGTTGAAGTCTGTAAATAAACTTTCCCTTTTTTTCTGCCTTGGACATCTCAGCGTGTGGGTGTCATTCCTTTCGTGCTGCGACACTCGACATTTATAGAATTCCAACAGTGACCATGTTTTGCCCTGGTTTTTCTCTGTTCCTCTCCGTTTTTCTGAAGTTCTATTTCACCCTTCTGTGTTTACCTTTTGCAATAAACTCAATCACAATTTTACATCAACAACTTTCTTGTTATTGTGTCTTTTTACATTTACATTCTTCTCATGAGGAGGAGACTGTTGATGGGCTGTTGGGTTGCCCGGGGTGGTTGAAGAGGAAGATTTCCTTTCTCCAATCCATGGTCACTGCTGGAATTCGATAAATGTTGAAGTTTGTAAATAAACTTTCCCTTTTTTTCTGCCTTGGACATCTCAGTGTGTGGGTGTCATTTCTTTCGTGCTGCGACACTCGACATTTATAGAATTCCAACAGTGACCATGCGTTGCCCTGGTTTTTCTCTGTTCCTCTCCATTTTTCTAAAGTTCTACTTCAACCTTCTGTATTTACCTCTTGCAATGGAGTCAAACACAATTTTACATAAACAACTTTTCTTGTTATTGTAACGGTATAATCACGTTTACATTCTTCTCATAAGAAGGAGACTGTTGATGGGCAGTTGGGTTGCCCGGGGTGGTTGAAGAGGAAGATTTTCTTCCTCCAATACACGGTCACTGCTGGAATTCTATAAATGATGAAGTCTGTAAATAAACCTCCTCTTTTCTGCCTTGGACATCTCAGTGTGTGGGTGTAATTTCTTTCATGCTGCGACACTCGAAGTTTATAGAATTCCAACAGTGACCATGCGTTGCCCTGGTTTTTCTCTGTTCCTCTCTGTTTTTCTAAAGTTCTATTTCAACCTTCTGTATTTACCTCTTGCAATGGAGTCAAACAAAATTTTACATAAACAACTTTTTTGTTATTGTAACGGTATAACCATGTTTACATTCTTCTCATCAGGAGGAGACTATTGATGGGCTGTTGGGTTGCCCGGGGTGGTTGAAGAGGAAGATTTCCTTCCTCCAATCCATGGTCACTGCTGGAATTCTATAAATGATGAAGTTTGTAAATAAACTTTCGCTTTTTTTTTGCCTTGGACATCTCGGTGTGTGAGTGTCATTCTTTTGTGTCGTATTTGACACCCTGGATCTTTTTCTTTTTTCCTTTTTCTTGGGACCGTTTAAACCTGTCCTGGACTGAAAAACCCAGAAAAACACCCGGAGCTCATGCCTGCCACCCACTGGGGCCCAGGACAGCATTTTCCAGTGCAGGAGGGACTGATAAGAGACTGATAAGAGACTGATAAGAGACTGATAAGAGTCTGAGTGAGCCAAGCTACACCCACAGCAGGGATTTTCTCAATTTTGCCATCTCTGTTCAGAACGACAGGAGGTTCTGTTGTTTGATACTGTTCATTCTTTTTGTGCTTTGTGAGCACTTCTGATAGTAAAGGGTTAAATTTTAGTAGCATAGGGATAAAATGTTTCTAAAATCATGGGAGTAGATTCGGGGGCGTGGAAAGAAAGGTTGGGGCTGGGAAGGCCTGGGAAAGGGAACTAGGCCTCAGGAACAAATTTTTGTATATTAATGTACACAATAGAACAATGTGGGGTTAATAATTAATACGTATTCATATATTGTAGCTTATATAATATGTTACAGTTGTTATTATTATTAATATTAATTTATATTAATTGTATTAATAAATTATAGTTATTAATGTTAATATATTCATAGTTATTAATATTATAATACGTATTATATATAACTATAATTATATACAATAACTATAGTAATAATTATTTATAACTATAAAATGTTTCTAAAATCATGGGAGTAGATTCAGTGGGGGGTGGAAAGAAAGGTTGGGCCTGGGAAGGCCTGGGAAAGGGAATTAGGCCTCAGGAACAAATGTTTGTTTGTATATCAATGTATACAATAGAACAATGTGGGGATAATAATTAATAGTTATTAATATATAGCTTATATATTATAGTTGTTATTATTAATATTAATTAATATTAATTAATGTTAATTATATTATAGTTATTCATATTAATGTATTAATAGTTATTAATATATATGTATTATATGTAAATATAATAATAAATATAATATTAACTATAATAATATATGTATTATATATAATTATAAAAATATATAATAACTGTAATAATAATTATTTATAACTATAAAATGTTTCTAAAATCATGGGAGTAGATTCAGGGGTGGTGGAGAGAAAGGCTGGGCCTGGGAAGGCCTGTGAAAGGGAACTGGGCCTCAGGAACAAATGTTTGTTTGTACCAGACCATGTGCAACTGCACCTGCATGATCGTCATATGATAAATGATATGATTGTTAAATGTAATGATTGTTGGTAATTGAATATGATTATTGTTTAATCACAATAGGAATCATGAGAAATTATATAATCATATAGAGAATCATGAGAAAGGATGTTTTGGGGTCAGGTGAATTCATGGTTGGACGAAATCAATGTATACACTAGAACAATGTGGGTTTAATAATTAATAGTTATTACTATATCATGGCTTATATAATATGTTATAGTTGGTATTATTAATATTAATTTACATTAATTATATTAATATATTATAGTTATTAATGTTAATATATTAATCGTTATTTATATATAATATATGTATTATATATAACTATAATAATATATAATAACTGTAATAATAATTATTTATAACTATAAAATGTTTCTAAAATCACTGGAGTAGATTCGGGGGGGTGGAAAGAAAGATTGGGCCTGGGAAGGCCTGGGAAAGGGAACTGGGCTTCAGGAACAAATGTTTGTTTGTACCAGACCATTTGCAACTGCACCTGCATGATCGTCATATGATAAATGATATGATTGTTAAATGTAATGATTGTTGGTAATTGAATATGATTATTGTTTAATCACAATAGGAATCATGAGAAATTATATAATCATATAGAGAATCATGAGAAAGGATGTTTTGGGGTCAGGTGAATTCATGGTTGGACGAAATCAATGTATACACTAGAACAATGTGGGTTTAATAATTAATAGTTATTACTATATCATGGCTTATATAATATGTTATAGTTGGTATTATTAATATTAATTTACATTAATTATATTAATATATTATAGTTATTAATGTTAATATATTAATCGTTATTTATATATAATATATGTATTATATATAACTATAATAATATATAATAACTGTAATAATAATTATTTATAACTATAAAATGTTTCTAAAATCACTGGAGTAGATTCGGGGGGGTGGAAAGAAAGATTGGGCCTGGGAAGGCCTGTGAAAGGGAACTGGGCTTCAGGAACAAATGTTTGTTTGTACCAGACCATTTGCAACTGCACCTGCATGATCGTCATGTGATAAATGATATGATTGTTAAATGTAATGATTGTTGGTAATCGAATATAATTATTGTTTAATCATAGTAAGATTCATAAGAAACTATGTAATCACATCGAGAATCATGAGAAAGGATGCTTTGGGGTTGGGTTGAATTCATGGTTGGACGAAATCAATGTGTACACTAGAACAATGTGGGTTTAATAATTAATAGTTATTAATATACTATAGCTTATATAATATGTTATAGTTGTTTTTTATTTATATTAATTATATTAATTAATATTAATTATATTAATCTATTATACTTATTAATGTTAATATATTCGTAGTTATTAATATATATAATATATGTATTATACATAACTATAATAATCTATAATAACTATAATAATAATTATTTATAACTATAAAATGTTTCTAAAATCACTGGACTAGATTCAGGGCATGTAAAGAAAGGTTGGGCCTGGGAAAGGGAAAAAATGTTTGTTTGTACCAGACCATGTGCAACTGCACCTGCATGATCGTCATATGATAAATGATATGATTGCTAAATGTAATGATTATTGCTAATTGAATATGATTATTGTTTAAGCATAATAAGAATCATGAGAAACGATGTAATCACATCGGGAATCGTGAGAAAGGATGTTTTGGGGTCTGGTGAATTCATGGTTGGACGAAATCAATGTATACACTAGAACAATATGGGCTTAATAATTAATAGTTATTAATATATTATAGCTTATATAATATGTTACAGTTATTATTAATAATATGAATTAATATTAATTATATTAATATATTATGGTTATTAATGTTAATATATTAATAGTTATTAATATATATAATATATGTATTCTATATAACTATAATAATATATAATAACTATAATAATAATTATTTATAACTATAAAATGTTTCTAAAATCATGGGAATAGATTCAGGAGACATGGAAAGAAAGGTTGGGCCTGGGAAGGCCTAGGAAAGGGAACAAATGTTTGTTTGTACCAGACCATGTACAAGTGCACCTGCATGATCGTCATATGATAAATGATATGATTGTTAAATGCAATGATTGGAGATAATTGAATATGATTATTGTTTAATCATAATAAGAATCATGAGAAGCAATGTAATCACATCGGGAATCGTGAGAAAGGATGTTTTGGGGTCTGGTGAATTCATAGTTGGACGAAATCAATGTATACACTAGAACAATATGGGTTTAATAATTAATAGTTATTAATATATTATAGCTTATATAATATGTTAGTTATTATTTTTAATATGAATTAATATTAATTATATTAATATAGTATGGTTGTTAATGTTAATATATTGATAGTTATTAATATATAAAATATGTGTGTTATATATAACTATAATAATATTATAATAATAGTAACTATAATATATGTAGTATATGTAACTAGAATAATATATAATAACTATAATAATAATCATTTATAACTATAAAATGTTTCTAAAATCATGGAAATAAATTCAGAAAGGGTGGAAAGAAAGGTTGGGCCTGCGAAGGCCTGGGAAAGGGAACAGGGCCTTAGGAACAAATGTTTATTTGTATATCAAAGTATACACTAGAACAATGTGGGGTTAATAATTAATAGTTATTAATATATTATAGCTTATATAATATGTTATAGTTGTTATTATTACTAATATTAATTTATATTAATTGTATTAATATATTATAGTTATTAATGTTAATATATTCATAGTTATCCATCTATATAATATATGTATTATATATAACTATAATAATATTATAATAATATTAGCTCTAATAATATATGTATTATATATAACTATAATAATAGATAATAACTATATTAAAAATTATTTATGACTATAAAGTGTTCTAACATCAAGGGAATAGATTCAGGGGTGGTGGAAAGAAAGGTTGGGCCTGGGAAGGCCTGGGAAAGGGAACTGGGCCTCAGGAACAAATATTTGTTTGTACCAGACCATGTGCAACTGCACCTGCATGATCGTCATATGATAAATGATATGATTGTTAAATGTAATGATTGAAGGTAATCGAATATGATTGTTGTTTAATCACAATAGGAATCACGAGAAATGACATAATCACATCAAGAATCATGAGAAAGGATGTTTTGGGGTCAGGTGAATTCACGGTTAGACTAAATCAATGTATACACTAGAACAATGTGGGTTTAATAATTAATAGTTATTAATATATTATAGCTTATATAATATGTTATAGTTATTATAATTACTACAATTAATATAAATTATATTAATATCTTATAGTTATTAATATTAATGTATTAATAGTTATTAATATATATAATATGTATTATATAACTATAATAATATTATAGTTATATAACAGAAAATGTATAAAACATGTTCATCTCGAATCCAGTGTCAGAGTCAGATTTCGGTCTGTACTCCCGATTCCCTGAGCTCTTCAATAAAATCTAAAATATAATAAAACCTGCACATAATCGTCCTGTGATTATGTGTTTCAAAGCTAACACTTTGTTCGTTGAATAAACAGATTTTTCCCACTTTTCTCTGAGGAATTTTTTTTCCCAGACCATCTTGGGGAGAGACCACTTGAACTTGCTCTTCTGGAGGGACCCTATTTGGAGGTTTCCTCCCAAATTTGCCCTAAACCAGGACAGCCTGGCAGAGCACTTCCCACGGGAACCCACCCCTCCAACCTCCAAAAAAAAACTGCGGACCAAAGGCCGGTTCACACTGCCGTCAATTAAAAAAAATGTAAATAAAATTAACATTATATCAATATTTTATAATAATATGATAGTAATATTTAATAATATTGATACAATGTTGGTAATTAATAATATTTATTATTATTATTATTGTAAAAATAAATATGTCAATAAAAATAAATACATCAATAAAAATATAGATGTTTTGGTTCAGGGCAAATTTGGGAGGAAACCTCCGAAGGGGGTTCTTTTGAAAAGTAGACTCAGACGGCCCCTCCCCCTAGTTAGTTTGGAAAAAATAACTTTTTTTGGAGAAAAGCGGAAAAATATTATTTATTTAACAAACAAGATGTTTACAAGTATTTAAAAAAACTGAATAATATGAAATAATAAAACTTTTTGCTGTTCTGAAGAAAGATGGTAAACTGAGAAAGTTTTTGTTGTGGGTTTAGTTTAGTTTACTTAGTTTTTCTATTAGTTTTACTCCCTCTGGAGGTCGAGGCCCCAGCAGGATGCAGATGAGAGTTTTTGGTGGTTTTTTGGGGTTTTTTAGTTTAGAGTAGATTTAAACAGCTTTAAGAAAATGGGGGGAAAAAACAACCAGTTTAGGGAACTTTTTTTGCTTCAGCTAGTTAAAACTAACTAAAAGTATAGGTGATTTTCGTTTTATTGCTGTTTGTGTTTTAGACGAACCACCAGAGCAAGGACATGTGGGAGTTAGGCAGTTTCTTAAAACAAACTGGACACTGGGGGTTTTTTGGGGGGGTTGGGGTTTTTTTGTTTGTTTGTTTGGGGTTTTTTTGTTTGGGTTTGGGTTTGGGTGTGGGGTTTTTGTTTGTTTTTTGGTTTGGGGGTTTTGGGGTTTTTGTTTTGTTTTTCTCTTGGTGGTGTTTGTTTTGGTCTTGGTTTTGGTTTCAGTTTTGGTTTCTTTGGGGGTTTTTTTGGTTTTGTTTTTTGTTTTTTGGGGTTTTTTATTTGTTTGTTTGTTTGATTGATTGATTGATTGATTTTGGTTTTTTTGTTTGGGTTTTTTTTTTTTTTCCTTTTAGGATTAGTTTTAAAGCTATAGCACTTAGTCAGGAAGGGACAGTAGGTGTCACCAGGTGCCACCAGGTGCCACCAACCTGCGGAGGCAGCAGGATTGAGGTTTTTCACCCTCACCTTGGGGTGTTTGGCGTGCAGACGGAAGCGCCACACCCCAGCCTGAGGCAAGAGACCCAGCACCACACCAAGTGCCACACGGAATGTTGTTCCACCACCCCGAGGACAGGGCCAGGTGGCACTGCCACCCCTTCCCTCGTGTCACTCACAGGCAGCCACTGCTCAGCTCCTCCAGCACCCCCCGGAGCCGGCGCTCTGGGTGCGGCTTCTCCGTCTTGATCATCTCCTGCACGTCGTTGAGGCCCTCCTCCTGCAGCACCAACGGGGACGGCGTGAGGGGCTGGGGGGCCGGGGGACCCCCAGATCCAACCCCACATGCGGGTGTCTTGGGTTATGGAAACAAAAATGTGTATTCTGTTTCATCTGTTAGAAGCAGCTGGGGAGATGTTCCTCTTTATCTCTTGTAACTCTGGGAAGAGGGGGGTGGATGCCTTCTGATAATGGACCAGCTGTTCAAACCAGGTGGGGCAGTGTTTGTTATCTCTGTCACCACCCATCCTCCCTCCAGGGGGATATCTGCTGCTAATGGGCCATTAAGGGTTATCTACTGCTAATGGGTCATTAAGGATTATCTCCTGCTAATGGGCCATCAAGGCTCACCAAGAACAGGACACATTCCATCATCCCAGTGTGAGATGCTCCACCCAGTGGGAGGAGCCAACCATTCCTACCTGGATAAAACCTGAGACTCAGGAACACCAGGGATCTGGTTCCACCGGATTCCCGGAGGAAGACTGGACCCTTCTCACCATCACTGGACCCTTTTTCTACAGGATCATCTATGCCCCAACAGAACCACATCTGCCACTCCAGAAGGACTTACTTTTGGACTGCTCCCAACACCCTGAGCAACAGGACGCCAGGTTGTAACTCTGAGCTCTGACTCTGTCAGGGTTTTCTAGGATTGTTGTTTGTTTGTTTGCTTGTTTGTTTTGTTTTTTTTTTTTTCCTACTACATTTGTATTGTTAATATTTCTAATAAAGAACTGTTATTCCTATTCCCAAATCTTTGCCTGAAAGCCCTTAATTGCAAAATTATAATTTGGAGGGGGTGAGGGGTTTACATTCTCCATTCCAAGGGAAACTCCAGCTTTCCCTGGCAGACACCTGTCTTTCCAAACCAAGACAGCAGGGAAACCCCAGCTGCTTCCCTGGAGCGCGTTTGGCGCTCTGGGTTGCCGGGAACGGCTCTGGTGCCCTCAAGGAATGAGCTGGCCAGGATCCAAACACTCTTGGGAGGGACCTGCCAGGGTTGGGGATCCTTCCCAGATCCTGCTCTGACCCTGCCGATGTGGAGCTCTCCCAAGGGAGGCTCCTTGGGAATGTGCTGAGACTGAATCACAAAACCATGGAATGGTCTGGGCAGGAATCACTGAATTCCAACTCCACAAGCAGGGATGCCTCCTGCTATCCCAGATTGAGGCTGAATCACAAAACCGTGGAATGGCCTGGGCAGGAATTGCTGAATTCCAACGCCACGGGCAGGGACACCTCCCGCTATCCCGGACTGAGGCTGAATCACAAAGCCATGGAATGGTCTGGGCGGGAATCGCTGAATTCCAACTCCACGGGCAGGGACGCCTTCCACTATCCCAGATTGCTCCAAACCCCCGTCCCTTGGAGCCCGTGCGGGGCCTCCCCACCCTCGCAGGGAAGAATTCCACCCCAATATCCTGCCCAAATCTCCCCTTTTCCAGTTTGTACCCATTCCCCCTTCTCCTGCCACTCCAGGCTTGTCCCCAGTCCCCCTCCAGCTCTCCTGGGGCTCGTTTAGGCTCTGGAAAGGAGCTCCGAGGTCTCCCTGGAGGTTTCCCTTCCCTGGCACTGCTGCATGAGCACTTCACCCCACTAGTCCAGGTGACAAAGCCTCCCCACCCCCGTTCCCAGATATGGGAACATCTGGATCTGACCCACAGAATCCTTGAGGAGCTGCCAGAATTCATTGATGCCTCAGTGGGAATTGTCCCCATTTCAAGCCCTGTCTGTCCTGAGGAGCAGGGAGCCTGGATGTGGCTGTGCCTCGTGCCAGCCCCATGTCCCAGCTGTGTCCCCCCATCCCTCCCCGTCCATCCCTGTCCATCCCTGTCCCTCCCCGTCCATCCCCGTCCATCCCCGTCCATCCCCGTCCATCCCTGTCCATCCCCATCCATCCCTGTCCATCTCTGTCCCTCCCCATCCATCCCTGTCCATCCCTGTCCATCCCCGTCCATCCCTGTCCACCCCCATCCACCGCTGACCAGTTTATCGGCGATCTTGTCCATGATGTTGGCGTTGTAGAGCCGGCGCCGCTGGTCCTGCCACCAGCTCCGGATGTAGATGCAGGGCTTCTTCTCCAGGTAGGGCAGGTGGAAGTAATTCCTGCAAGAGGGAGAGACGCCCCGCAGGGGGTGACGAGGGGGTAACAATCCTTGGGTCGGTGTAATAGATGGTAATTCATGTTTTCATAGTGGTTGTGTGATATAAAACATGTTAGTGAGTAGAAATAAAGCATACTGGTAGGATAGTACAATGTTTCTAAAAAAAGCCTCTCCGCACGGGCAGAGGGTGTGTGTGGCTGGATTTTCATTCATGGAACAGAGGAGGGAAATCCAGGGAAAGTTATCTGTGCTGGATTTTCATTCATGGAAACTTAATTGTGCTGGATTTTCATTCAGGGAAACGAGGGAAGGAACCCCAGGGGGACTTAATTGTGCTGGATATTCATGGAAGCAAGGGAAGGAATTCCAGAGAGATTTATCTGTGCTGGATTTTCATTCATCGAAACAAGGGAGGGAATTCCAGGGAGTCACTTATCTTCTCTGGATATCCTTTTCCCAATTGATTCAATCAGAGAGTGAATTCAGTTCACAGCAACCGACTGCCAAAACTTGATTAAAATCCCGTGTAAGAGAATCTCGTCGTCTTAAATCCAATTTATCCTTGTTATCCCAGTCCTTGGAATGCAAATCCAGACCTCCCCGGGCGCATCTCTGTGCTGGATTTTCATTCATGGAAGCAATGGAGGGAATTCCAGAGAGATTTATCTGTGCTGGATATTCATTCGTGGAAACAAGGGAGGGAACCCCAGGGAGACTTAATTGTGCAGGATATTCATGGAAGCAAGGGAGGGAATTCCAGGGAGACACTTGCCTTCCCTGGATGTCCTTTCCCCAATCGATTCAATCCGAGAGTGAATTCAGTTCAGAGCAACCGACTGCCAAAACTTGATAAAAATCCCATTTAAGCGAATCTCATAGCCTTAAATCCAAGTTGTCCTTCTTATCCCTTGGAATGCACACCCAGACCTCCCCGGGCACATCTCTGTGCCGGATTTTCATTCATGGAACAAGGGAGGGAATTCCAGGGAGACACTTATCTTCCCTGGATATCCTTCTCCCAAATGATTCAATCAGAGAGTGAATTCAGTTCACAGCAACCGACTGCCAAAACTTGATAAAAACCCACTTTAAGCGAATCTCATAATCTTAAATCCAATTTATCCTCCTTATCCCAGTCCTTGGAATGCAAACCCAGACCTCCCCGGGCACATCTCTGTGCTGGATTTTCATTCATGGAACAGAGGAGGGAATTCCAGGGAGACACATATCTTCCCTGGATATCCTTTCCCCAATTGATTCAATCAGAGAGTGAATTCAGTTCACTGCAACCGACTGCCAAAACTTGATTAAAATCCCGTTTAAGAGAATCTCATCGTCTTAAATCCAATTTATCCTTCTTATCCCGGTCCTTGGAATGCAAACCCAGACCTCCCCGGCCACATCTCGCCAGGCAGAGGATTTCACCCTTTTTTACCCCAAAATCCCTTGGAACAGCGACGGCACAGCTGAGGGGAAGGGTGATCCACACTCGGGGAGCGCATCCGCCTCCCGGAAAGGGGAATCCCGCTGCGCCCGGAGCCGCCGGGAGTCAAACCCAGCTCCAGCTCCTCCCGCCTCATTCCCACCGGGAGATGTCAGCAGAGCCCCGTGGTGGAGCGGGAGGCCCCCCCCCCCAGCTCCCAGAGGCGGGAGATTTTTTGGGAAAACAGGGCGGGAGAGGCCCCCAGAACGTCGGAAGTTCTGATCTGCCCTGGGGATTCAGCTGGAGAAGGAGCTGGGGAGCAGAGGAGGGAATTCCAGGGGGACTTAATTGTGCTGGATATTCATGGAAGCGAGGGAGGGAATTCCAAGGGAACTTATCTCTGCTGGATTTTCCTGTAAGCAAGGGAGGGAATTCCAGGGGGACTTAATTGTGCTGGATTTTCATGGAAATCAGGCAGGGAATTCTGGGGAGACTTATCTGTGTTGGATTTTCATGGAAACAAGGGAGGGAACCCCAGAGAGATTTAATTGTGCTAGATTTTCGTTCATGGAAACAAGGGAGGGAATTCCAGGGAGACACTTATCTTCCCTGGATATCCTTTCCCCAATCGGTTCAATCAGAGAGTGAATTCAGTTCACAGCAACCGACTGCCAAAACTTGATAAAAATCCACTTTAAGCGAATCTCATCGTCTTAAATCCAATTTATCCTTCTTATCCCAGCCCTTGGAATGCAAACCCAGACCTCCCCGGGCACATCTCTTTGCTGTATTTTCATTCATGGAAGAGAAGAGGGAATTCCAGGGAGACACTCATCTTCCCTGGATACCCTTTTCCCAATCGATTCAATCAGAGAGGGAATTCAGTTCACAGCAACCGACTGCCAAAACTTGATAAAAATCCCGTTTAAGGGAATCTCGTAGTTTTAAATCCAATTTATCCTTCTTATCCCAGCCCTTGGAATGCAAACCCAGACCTCCCCGGGGCACATCTCTGTGCTGGATTTTCATTCATGGAACAGAGGAGGGAATTCCAGGGAGACTTATCTGTGTTGGATTTTCATTCATGGAACCAAGGGAGGGAACCCCAGGGGGACTTAATTGTGCCAGATTTTCATGGAAACAAGGGAGGGAATTCCAGGGGGATACTTATCTTCCCTGGATATCCTTTCCCCAATCGATTCAATCAGAGAGTGAATTCTGTTCACAGCAACCGACTGCCAAAACTTGATAAAAATCCTGTTAAAGTGAATTTCATCATTTTAAATCCAATTAATCCTTCTTATCCCAGCCCTCGGAATGCAAATCCAGACCTCCCCGGGCACATCTCTGTGCTGGATTTTCATTCATGGAACAGAGGAGGGAATTCCAAGGAGGGAATTCCAGGGAGACACTTATCTTCCCTGGATATCCTTTTCCCAATCGATTCAATCAGAGAGTGAATTCAGTTCACAGCAACCGACTGCCAAAACTTGATAAAAATCCACTTTAAGGGAGTCTCGTCATCTTAAATCCAATTTACACTTCTTATCCCAGTCCTTGGAATGCAAACCCAGACCCCTCCCCGGGCACATCTCGCCAGGCAGAGGATTTCACCCTTTTTTACCCCAAAATCCCTTGGAACAGCGACGGCACAGCTGAGGGGAAGGGTGATCCACACTCGGGGAGCGCATCCGCCTCCCGGAACGGGGAATCGCGCTGCGCCCGGAGCCGCCGGGAGTCAAACCCAGCTCCAGCTCCTCCCGCCTCATTCCCACCGGGAGATGTCAGCAGAGCCCCGTGGTGGAGCGGGAGGCCCCCCCCCAGCTCCCAGAGGCGGGAGATTTTTTGGGAAAACAGGGCGGGAGAGGCCCCCAGAACGTCGGAAGTTCTGATCTGCCCTGGGGATTCAGCTGGAGAAGGAGCTGGGGAGCAGAGGAGGGAATTCCAGGGGGACTTAATTGTGCTGGATATTCATGGAAGCGAGGGAGGGAGTTCCAGGGGGGCTTATCTGTGCTGGATTTTCATTCATGGAAACTTAATTGTGCTGGATTTTCATTCAGGGAAACGAGGGAAGGAACCCCAGGGGGACTTAATTGTGCTGGATATTCATGGAAGCAAGGGAAGGAATTCCAGAGAGATTTATCTGTGCTGGATTTTCATTCATGGAGACAAGGGAGGGAATTCCAGGAAGACACTTATCTCCCCTGGATATCCTTTCCCCAATCGATTCAATCCGAGAGTGAATTCAGTTCACAGCAACCGACTGCCAAAACTTGATTAAAATCCCGTGTAAGAGAATCTCGTCGTCTTAAATCCAATTTATCCTTCTTATCCCAGTCCTTGGAATGAAAATCCAGACCTCCCCGGGCACATCTCTGTGCTGGATTTTCATTCAGGGAACAGAGGAGGGAATTCCAGGGAGACACTTATCTTCCCTGGATATCCTTCTCCCAACTGATTCAGAGAGTGAATTCGGTTCGCAGCAACCGACTGCCAAAACTTGATAAACATCCACTTTAAGGGAAAATCGTCGTCTTAAATCCAATTTATCCTTCTTATCCCAGTCCTTGGAATGAAAATCCAAACTTCCCTGGGCACATCTCTGTGCTGGATTTTCATTCATGGAAACAAGGGAGGGAATTCCAGGAAGACTTATCTGTGCTGGATTTTCATTGACAGAAACAAGGGAGGGAATTCCAGGGAGACTTAATTGTTCTGGATATTCATGGAAACGAGGGAGGGAATTCCAGGGGGAGTTTTCTGTGCTGGATTTTCATTCATGGAAACAAGGATGGGAACCCCAGAGGGACTTAATTGTGCTGGATATTCATGGAAGAAAGGGAGGGAACCCCAGGGAGACACTTCTCTTCCCTGGATATCCTTCTCCCAATCGATTCAATCAGAGAGTGAATTCAGTTCGCAGCAACCCTAAAACTTGATAAAAACCCACTTTAAGGGAATCTCATCGTCTTAAATCCAATTTACCCTTCTTATCCCAGTCCTTGGAATGCACACCCAGACCGCCCCGGGCACATCTCTGCGCTGAATTTTCATTCATGGAACACAGGAGGGAATTCCAGAGAGATTTATCTGTGCTGGATTTTCATTCATAGAAACAAGGGAAGGAATTCCAGGGAGACACTTATCATCCCTGGATATCCTTTTCCCAATTTATTCAATCAGAGAGTGAATTCAGTTCACAGCAACGGACTGCTAAAACTTGATAAAAAATCCACTTTCAGGGAATCTCATTGTCTTAAATCACATTTATCCTTTTTGTCCCAGTCCTTGGAATGCAAACCCAGACCTCCCCACGCACATCTCTGTGCTGGATTTTTACTCATGGAAACAAGGGAGGGAATTCTAGGGAAACTTATCTGTGCTGGATTTTCATTCATGGAAACAAGGGAGGGAATTCCAGAGAGACACTTGTCTTCCCTGGGTATCCTTCTCCCAATCGATTCAATCAGAGAGTGAATTCAGTTCACAGCAACCGACTACCAAAACTTGATAAAAACCCACTTTAAGTGAATCTCGTCGTCTTAAATCCAATTTATCCTTCTTATCCCAGTCCTTGGAATGCAAACCCAGACCTCGCGGGGCACATCTCTGTGCTGGATTTTCATTCGTGGAAGCAAGGGAGGGAATTCCAGGGGGACACTTATCTTCCCTGGATATCCTTTCCCCAATCGATTCAATCAGAGAGTGAATCCGGTTCACAGAAACCGACTGCCAAAACTTGATAAAAATCCCCTTTAAGGGAATCTCATCGTCTTAAATCCAATTTATCCTTCTTATCCCAGTCCTTGGAATGCCAACCCAGACCTCTCCGGGCACATCTCGCCAGGCAGAGGATTTCACCCTTTTTTACCCCAAAATTCCTTGGAACAGCGGCGGCACAGCTGAGGGGAAGGGTGATCCACACTCGGGGAGCGCATCCGCCTCCCGGAAAGGGGAATCCCGCTGCGCCCGGAGCCGCCGGGAGCCAAACCCAGCTCCAGCTCCTCCCGCCTCATTCCCACCGGGAGATGTCAGCAGAGCCCCGTGGTGGAGCGGGAGGCCCCCCCACCCAGCTCCCAGAGGCGGGAGATTTTTGGGAAAACAGGGCGGGAGAGACCCCCAGAACGTCGGAAGTTCTGATCTGCCCTGGGGATTCAGCTGGAGAAGGAGCTGCGGAGCAGAGGAGGGAATTCCAGGGGGACTTAATTGTGCTGGATATTCATGGAAGTGAGGGAGGGAATTCCAAGGGAACTTATCTGTGCTGGATTTTCCTGTAAGCAAGGGAGGGAATTCCAGGGGGACTTAATTCTGCTGGATATTCCTGGAAGTGAGGGAGGGAATTCCAGGGGGACTTATCTGTGTTGGATTTTCATTCCTGTAAGCAAGGGAGGGAACCCCAGAGGGACTTAATTGTGCTGGATTTTCATGGAAACAAGGGAGGGAACCCCAGAGGGATTTAATTGTGCTAGATTTTCGTTCATGGAAACAAGGGAAGGAATTCCAGGGAGACATTTATCTTCCCTGGATATCCTTTCCCCAATTGATTCAGTCAGAGAGTGAATTCAGTTCACAGCAACCGACTGCCAAAACTTGATAAAAACCCACTTTAAGGGAATCTCGTCATCTTAAACCCAGTTTATCCTTCTTATCCCAGTCCTTGGAATGCAAACCCAGACCTCCCCGGGCACATCTCTGTGCTGGATTTTCACTCATGGAACAGAAGAGGGAATTCCAGGGAGACATTTATCTTCCCTGGATATCCTTTCCCCAATCGATTCAATCAGAGAGTGAATTCAGTTCACAGCAACTGACTGCCAAAACTTGATAAAAATCCACTTTAAACGAATCTCATCGTCTTAAATCCAATTTATCCTTCCCATCCCAGTCCTTGGAATGCAAACCCCGACCCCTCCCCGGGCACATCTCGCCAGGCAGAGGATTTCAGCCTTTTTATCCCCAAATTCCTTGGAACAGTGACGGCACAGCTGAGGGGAAGGGTGATCCACACTCGGGGAGCGCATCCGCCTCCCGGAAAGGGGAATCCCGCTGCGCCCGGAGCCGCCGGGAGTCAAACCCGGCTCCAGCTCCTCCCGCCTCATTCCCACCGGGAGATGTCAGCAGAGCCCCGTGGCTGAGCGGGAGGCCCCCCTCCAGCTCCCAGAGGCGGGAGATTTTTTGGGAAAACAGGGCGGGAGAGGCCTCCAGAAGGTCGGAAGTTCTGATCTGCTCTGGGGATTCAGCTGGAGAAGGAGCTGAGGAACGGAGGAGGGAATTCCAGGGGGACTTAATTGTGCTGGATTGTCATGGAAACCAGGGAGGGAATTCCAGGGAGATTATTTGTGCTGGATTTTCATTCATGGAAAAAAGGGAGGGGATTCCAGGGGAACTTATCTGTGCTGGATTTTCCTGTAAGCGAGGGAGGGAATTCCAGAGGGACTTAATTGTGCTGGATATTCATGGGAGCAAGGGAGGGAATTCCAGAGAGATTTATCTGTGCTGGATTTTCATTCACAGACATAAGGGAGGGAATTCCAGGGGGACTTATCTGTGCTGGATATTCATGGAAACAAGGGAGGGAATTCCAGGGGGACACTTATCTTCCCTGGATATCCTTTCCCCAATTGATTCAATCAGAGAGTGAATTCGGTTCACAGCAACCGTCTGCCAAAACTTGATAAAAATCCCGTTTAAGGGAATCTCATCGTCTTAAATCCAATTTATCCTTCTTATCCCAGTCCTTGGAATGCAAATCCAGACCTCCCCGGGGCACATCTCTGTGCTGGATTTTCATTCATGGAACAGAGGAGGGAATTCCAGGGAGACTTATCTGTGCTGGATTTTCATTCATGGAACCAAGGGAGGGAACCCCAGGGGGACTTAATTGTGCCAGATTTTCATGGAAACAAGGGGGGAATTCCAGGGGGATACTTATCTTCCCTGGATATCCTTTTCCCAATCGATTCAATCAGAGAGTGAATTCTGTTCACAGCAACCGACTGTCAAAACTTGATAAAAATCCTGTTAAAGTGAATTTCATCATTTTAAATCCAATTAATCCTTCTTATCCCAGCCCTCGGAATGCAAATCCAGACCTCCCCGGGCACATCTCTCTGCTGGGTTTTCATTCAAGGAACAGAGGAGGGAATTCCAAGGAGGGAATTCCAGGGAGACACTTATCTTCCCTGGATATCCTTTTTCCAATCGATTCAATCAGAGAGTGAATTCAGTTCACAGCAACCGACTGCCAAAACTTGATAAAAATCCACTTTAAGGGAATCTCATTGTCTTAAATCCAATTTATCCTTCTTATCCCAGTCTTTGGAATGCAAACCCAGACCCCTCCCCGGGCACAGCTCGCCAGGCAGAGGATTTCAGCCTTTTTTACCCCAAAATTCCTTGGAACAGCGGCGGCACAGCTGAGGGGAAGGGTGATCCACACTCGGGGAGCGCATCCGCCTCCCGGAAAGGGGAATCCCGCTGCGCCCGGAGCCGCCGGGAGCCAAACCCAGCTCCAGCTCCTCCCGCCTCATTCCCACCGGGAGATGTCAGCAGAGCCCCGTGGTGGAGCGGCAAGCCCCCCCCCAGCTCCCAGAGGCGGGAGATTTTTTGGGAAAACAGGGCGGGAGAGGCCCCCAGAAGGTCGGAAGTTCTCATCTGCCCTGGGGATTTGGCTGGAGAAGGAGCTGAGGAACAGAGGAGGGAATTCCAGGGGGGCTTAATTGGGCTGGATTTTCATTAATGGAAGCAAGGGAGGGAATTCCAGGGGGACTTAATTGTGCTGGATATTCGTTCATGGAAGCAAGGAAGGGAATTCCAGGGGAACTTAATTGTGCTGGATTTTCATGGAAGTGAGGGAGGGAATTCCAGGAGGACTTGTTTGTGCTGGATATTCATGGAAGCAAGAGAGGGAATTCCAGGGGGACTTAATTTTGTTGGATTTTCATTCATGGAAACAAGGGAGGGAACCCCAGAGGGACTTAACTGTGCTGGATATTCATGGAAACGAGGGAGGGAATTCCAGAGAGACTTAATTGGGCTGGATATTCATGGAAGTGATGGAGGGAATTCCAGAGAGACTTATCTGTGCTGGATTTTCATTCATGGAAACAAGGGAGGGAACCCCAGGGGGACGTAATTGTGCTGGATATTCATGGAAGCAAGGGAGGGAATTCCAGGGAGACACTTATCTTCCCTGGATATCCTTTCCCCAGTCGATTCAATCAGAGAGTGAATTCGGTTCACAGCAACCGACTGCCAAAACTTGATAAAAATCCCGTTTAAGGGAATCTCGTCGTCTTAAATCCAACTTATCCTTCTTATCCCAGTCCTTGGAATGCAAACCCAGACCTCCCCGGGCACATCTCGCCAGGGAGAGGATTTGAGCCTTTTTACCCCAAACTCCTGCCTGATGCATTTGCAGATTTTTCCAGCAGTTTTTCCAGCTGGGATATCGACGCTGCCACGGCCGCCACTGTCCCCACATGCCACGCAAGGAGGACACAGTGACCCAGGGCCCAGAGGGACACACTGACCAGTCCGTGACCAGGTGGACCCACTGACCAGTCTGTGACCAGGTGGCCACACTGACCTGTCCATGCCTATGGGGACACACTGACCAGTTTGTGACCAGGTGGACACACTGACCAGTCTGTGACCAGATGGACACACTGACCTGTCTGTGACCAGGTGGATGCAGTAACCAGTCTGTGACTGGGGGCCACACTGACCCAGTGCCCAGATGGACACACTGACCTGTCTGTGACCAGGTGGACACACTGACCTGTCCGTGACCAGGTGGACACACTGACCTGTCCGTGCCTATGGGGACACACTGACCCAGTGCCCAGATGGACACACTGACCACACAAATCCAGATGGACACACTGACCCAGTTCCTAGGTGGACACACTGACCAGTCTGTGACCAGGTGGACACACTGATCTGTCCATGCCCAGGTGGACACACTGACCTGTCCATGCCTATGGGGACACACTGGCCAGTCTGTGACCAGGTGGACACACTGACCCAGTGCCCAGGTGGACACATTGACCTGTCCACGCCTATGGGAACACACTGACCTGTCCATGACCAGGTGCACACACTGACCACACAAATCCAGGGGGACACACTGACCAGTCTCTGTCCAGGTGGACACACTGACCAGTCCATGCCTATGGGGACACACTGACCGGTCTGTGACCAGGGGGGCACACTGACCTTTCTGTGCCCAGGTGGACACACTGACCAGTCTGTGACCAGATGGACACACTGACCTTTCCATGCCTATGGGGACACACTGACCAGTCTGCCCCAGATGGACACACTGCACACTCTGTGACCAGGTGGACACACTGACCTGTCCCTGCCTATGGGGACACACTGATCCAGTGCCCAGATGGACACACTGCACACTCTGTGACCAGGTGGAGACACTGACCCAGTGCCCAGATGGACACACTGACCAGTCTGTGAACAGGTGGACACACTGACCTGTCCATGCCCAGATGGACACACTGACCCGGTGCCCAGGTGGACACACCGACCAGTCTGTGACCAGGTGGACACACTGACCTGTCCATGCCTACGGGGACACACTGACCAATCTGTGACCAGGTGAACACACTGACCTGTCCGTGACCAGTGGCTTCATGGGCTGGGACGAAGAAACGGAAACCAGCTCTCCATCCTCGCCACCTTCATCCTCGCTGGAATTCTGGAGCAGCTCCGACTCCTCCTCATCCCCATCCCCTCCCTCCTTCTTCCTCCGCAGGAGGGGTTTGCTGCAGCCATCCACCTGGTTGCCATAGTTACCTCAAGGAAAAAGAGGAAAAAGATGGAATCAATTCACGGGGTTGTAACTCCCAGCTCTGGGATTGAATTGGGGGTTGGCAGAAGTTTCCTCTGCTGGAATCTCGGAGAACCTTGGGGGTTTTTGACTTCCTGGAACCACATCCAGGAGCTGGAAATTAGGGAGAGGTGTCTGTGCCCTGCTCCTGTCCCCTCTCCACCCCTTGGGAATACATTCCTTCCTGGAGCTGGCGTCTCTGGAGCACGAAGCCAGGATGGGAGAGGGATCAGCTCCTGTCTTGGGTTGTGGAACCAAAAATGTGTATTTATTCTATTTCATCTGTTAAAGCAGCTGGGGAGATGTTTTTTCTTTATCTCTTGTAACTCTGGGGGGAGGGGGGCGGGTGCCTTCTGATAATGGGGCAGCTGTTAAACCAGGTGGGGCAGTGTTTGTTATCTCTGTCACCACCCGTCCTCCCTCCAGGGGGATGTCGTCTGTTAATGGGTCATTAAGGGTTATCTTCTGCTAATGGGTCATTGAGGATTATCTTCTGCTAATGGGCCATTCAGGCTCACCAAGGACAGGACACGTTCCACCATCCCATCGTGAGATGCTCCACCCAGTGGGAGGAGCCAACCATTCCCACCTGGATAAAAACTGAGACATACGAACACCAGGGATCTGGTTCCACTGGATTCCTGGAGGAAGACTGGACCCTTCTCCCCATTACTGGGCCCTTTTCTCTCAGGATCATCTCTGCCCCAACAACACCACATCTGCCACTCCAGGAGGATTTACTTCTGGACTGCTCCCAACACCCTGACCAACAGGGTGTCAGGTTGTAGCTCTGACTCTGTCTGGATTTCTGGGATTGTTTGTTGGATTGTTTGTTTGTTTGCTTGTTTTACTACTACATTTGTATTGTTCATATTCCTAGTAAAGAACTGTTATTCCTATTCCCAAATCTTTGCCTGAAAGCCCTTAATTGCAAAATTATAATTTGGAAAGGGCGAAGGGTGTGCATTCTCCATTCCAAAAAAAAACCCTCCATCCTTCCCTGGCAGATACCTGTCTTTCCAAACCAAAACAGCTCCACTGCCCACAGCCCAGCAGGCACAAAATACGGGACTTGGGACCCCTCGTGCCCATGGAGGAGCCATTCCCTGCTCCCCCAAACCTGCTCTAGCAGGGGTTGGAACGGAAAAATTGGGAGTAAACCCCGCTCCCAGCCTTGGGTTCCGATTTTGGCAGCCACCGCGCTCCCCAAAAAAAACTCAACCAACCTATGGTGACCTCAAAGTTAATGGGCTTGTCCCCAATCTTCCTGTCGATCATGGTGGCCTCCAGGAAGGCTCCGAAGAGGAAGAATTCCTCCATCTTCCCGCTGCAGTTCTGTGGGAGAAAGAGATTCCCAGGGGCTGAGGGTCGGGGCCAGAGGGAGAGACAGGTCCAATCCCTCGGGATGCCAGTCCCAAAAGGAGCAGGAGGGCTTTGTCTCCCTGGCTCGTTTGTAGGGAGTGTTGAATTAAATTTTCATTTTAACATTAACAATTAATTTTCATTTTAATTTAATTAATTTAATTTAATTTAATTATTTTTTAAATTTAATTTAATTTAATTAACAATTAATTTTCATTTTAACACCTTTTAATTAAAGGTAACCTTGAACTGTGTTGGGATAAATCACCCCCTGGCCCTGAGGAGGAGCTCTCAGGGACATTCAGGGTTGTCAGCCTGAGTTCACCTGAATTGATCAAACCACACCAATCCAGGCGCCTGGATTTGGAATCCGGGAATGGGAATGGTTCTGTTTCCAGATTTCCAATCATTTCGGTTTCTGCTTTCATTTCCCCCCTGGCTGGGAAATAAATGAGATCTTTGGCTTCTGATTGAAGCCCGTTAGGATAAGAGTGGGACGGCTGGAACTGGGGGATGAGTCACTGCCTGCGTGCGTTCCCCACGTGGAGAACCATCCCTAAGTTCAGGAGATGACAGAAATCCTGGAATGGTTTTGGGTGGGAAAGGGGACCTTAGAGATCATCTGATGTCATGGGCAGGGACACCTGCCTCGATGCCAGGAGGTGTCCAACCCAGCCTTGGACACTTCCAGGGATGGATCAGCCACAGCTTCTCTGGGAGAGCTGTGCCAGCGACAGACAGAAGGTCTCACTCAGACATTCCCAGCACTCCTGAGGGAACTGAGCGCTGGAATGATCCTCAAACCCGGAATCCTGCCATGATCCTCAAACTCGGAATCCTTCCAACTTCCATTTCTCTCTGAGATCCAGAAGATCTGGGATAACACCTGTGTGGTAGGGTGACTTTATGCTGCTTGTATCCCCAATCGTCTGCTCTGTTTGTGTTGTATATTAAGTTCTGTACCTTTAAAATGGTTCTGGGAGCGAAGGGGGAGAAAGAAGCAGCGCACAGTTTGTTTTGAGAAAACTGCCTGACTCCCACACGTCTCCCTCCGGTGTTCGTCTGAGGCACGGACAGTGGTGGGACAGAGATCTCCTGTGCTCTGAGTTAGTTTCAGCTAGCTAGGGCAGAAAAGCTTCCTGGACTGTTTTTTTCCTTTTTCTTGGGACTGTTTAAATCTGCTCTGGACTGAAAAACCCAGAGGAGCAGCGAGGGCTGGCGCCTGCGGGGCCTGGACCTGCGGAGGGAGTGGGACTGGTGAGAGACTGAGTGAGCTGAGCTACACCCACGGCAAGGACTGTCTCAGTTTGCCATCTCTCTTCAGAGCTGTGAGAGGTTTTATTGTTTCATATTATTCATTCTTTGCGCTTGTGGGCATGTTGTTTGTTAAATAAATAGTTTTTTCCACTTTTCTCCAAGGAAGTTCTTTTCCCGGACCGGCTGGGAGGGAGAGGCCGTTTGGGTTTGCTCTTCCAGAGGAACCCCTTCGGAGGTTTCCTCCCAATTTTTGCCCTAAACCAGGACAACCTGAAACCCTCGATTTATGAGACCAAAGGGAACCATCCAACATCCCTGAGATCCCAAACCAGCCCCTGGAGTCACAGGGGAGGACACCTGACACTTACGTCAGCCACCGCCGTGGCCTGCTCCACCTGCACCTCGGTGGAGCTGTTGATCTCGGGGTTGGTGGTGTCCAGGATCTCCACGGCCAGGCCCAGCAGGAGCCGGGCACGGAAGGAGACGCCCTCTCCCAGGCCCTCGTTGAGCTCCTGGTGCTCGTCCATCAGGGTGTAGTTGCGGGTGGAGCCGTACATGTTCACCCAGGCCGGGCCGAAGGTGGGCAGGAAGCCTGAGGGGATGGAAAAGGGGGCAGGTGGGAAGGGGGTGGAAAGGGAAAAGGGTGGGAAGGGGGTGGGAAGGGAAAAGGGGAAGTCCTGGCACTCGCGGTTGGCATCGCTTTTCCTGGGATATGTTCCTGCGTGCCAGTGGAAGTGCTGCCATCCACGGAGACAGTTTTCAGGGATCCTCAGGATCATTTGGGTTGGAAAAGAGCTCCCAGACCATCCAACCTGTGGCTGATCCCCACCTTGTCACCAGCCCAGAGCACTGAGTGACACGTCCAGGCCTTCCTTGGACACCTCCAGGGATGGGGACTCCACCACCTCCTTGGGCAGCCCCTGCCAAGGCCCGACCACCCATTCCAGGAAGAAATTCCTCCTGATGTCCACCCTGAACCTCCTCTGGCACAACCAGATTTAAGTCTTTTACCTCAATCTCCTGCCTTATACATTTGCAGGAGATCTCTCCAGCAGTTTTTCCATTGGATCTCAGCACTGCCAAGGCCACCACTAACTCACGTCCCCACGTGCCAGATCCAAATGGATTTTAAATCCCTCCAGGGATGGAAACTCCACCCTGTGCCAGGGAAATGGAGCCATTTCCAGGAAGGAATTTTTCCCAGTGTCCAACCTGACCCTGCCCTGGCACAGCCTGAGGCTGTTCCCTCTCATCCTGTTCCCTGGGAGCAGAGCCTGGCCCTTCCAGCAGCCCCATCCTTTCAGGAAGTTGTGCAGAGCCCAAAGGTCCCCCTGGAGCCTCCTGGGGTTTTTGCGGGGGGAAATTTGCAGGGAAGGCAGTGATGGGAACTGGGCCGGCCTTCAGGAATTCCCCATTTTGGGGGCTGAGGAAGGAGAACCCCCCCGTTAGTCCCTTTCCAGTCTGTTTTCCCTTCTTTGCCCACGTGTGGGAAGAGGGAGCCTGAGAAATGCTCATCCATCCACGGAATTTTTGGGAATTTTTGTTCTGGGGTGTCTTTGCTTTTGGGTGTTGGCCGAAGGTTTGTGACGGGTCTTGGTTTCCAGGGTGTCGGTCCAGGAACCTCTCACATTTCAAGGTCCCTCCAGATGAGCACCAAGGGGTGGGAAGGAGCCTGGAAAATTTTGGGAACTCTGCCAAAGGAACAGCCACACGTCAGCTTTACCTTTGTCCCCTTCGTTGGAGATCTTCCTCAGGTCGATGAAGTGGGTCCCGATGGCCACGTCGTTGACCTTGTCCGAGTCGCGGATCTGGACCTTGATCCGCTTGCAGAGCGGGGGGAACATCTCCGTGAAGATGATCTGCTCGTTCCAGAGGGGCTCGTAGCTGCTCTTTTGGATGGATGTCTTTCCCTGGGGACCGAGAGGAGGCGGATGTCAGGGAAGGGTCGGGATCTCCCGAACCACCCCCTGAGTGTTGTCTGGGTTTTTGCCGTTCTCCTCTGTCCCCTTTAAGGAGTTTGTGAAAGTCTTATCTTTAGCCTGCTGTGTTTTGGAGTCAGATACACTTTCGTATAAACAAGCCACTTGTTACTGTAAAATTTAGCAATGTTTACATTCTTTTCATAAGGAGGAGACTGTAGATGGACTGTGGGGTTGTCCAGTGTGGTTGGAGAAGAATATTTTCTTCCTCCAATCCATGTTCACTGCTGGAGTTCGATAAATGTTGATTCTGTAAATAAACCCTTCTCTTTTCTGCCTCGGACATCGCAAGGTGTGGGTGTGAGTTCTTTGTGTCGAGTGCGACACCTGAGCTGCTCCCTTCCACCCATTCCACCCTCTCCTGAGCAAGTGTGACTTTGTGATGCTTGTGTCCCCAAATTTCTGTTCTGCTCATGCTGGATATTGAGCTCTACGCCTTTCAGACTGGTGAAAAAAAGAACTGTGGGGCTTCTTTGCATAAACTGCACTGACTCCTCCACATTCTGCTCCTGGGCTGTGCTGTCTGCAGCACGGACAGACAGTGGGACAGAGATCTCCTGTGCTTTTAGTTCACTTTTAGCTAGCTGAGGCAGAGAAGCTCCCTGGACTGTTTGTTTTCTTTTTCTTTTTCTTTTTCTTTTTTTCTCCTGACTGTTTAAACCTGTCTTGGACTGAAAAACCCAGAAAAACACTCTGAGCTCACACCTGCAGCCCATTGAGGCCCAGGATGGCATTTTCCTAAGCTGGGGGGACTGATAAGGGACTGGGTGAGCTCAGCTACAACCCATGGCAAAGACTTTCTCCATTTTGCCATCTCTCTTCAGAACAGCGAGAGGTTTTGTTTTTTAATATTGTTAAATTTTTTTGTGCTTGTGGGCACTTTGGTTAAATAAATAGTTTTTTCCACTTTTCTCTACAGAGATTTTTCCCGGACTGGCTGGGGGAAGGGGCGCTTGGGTTTGCTTTCCAGAGGTTTTCCTCCATTTGGAGGATTCCTCCCAAATTTGCCCTAAACCAGGACAGTTAGGAACCCTCAAACCCATCCCAGAGAACGAAAACAAGGTGACACCGCGCCCACCTCCACGTGCCAGGTGACACCACGCCCACCTCCACATGCCAGGTGACACCATGCCGTGCAAGGTGACACCGCGCCCACCTCCACGTGCCAGGTGACACCACACCCACCTCCATGTGCCAGGTGACACCACGCCCATCCTGACGTGCAAGGTGACACCGCGCCCACCTCCATGTGCCAGGTGACACCACGCCCACCCCCACATGCCAGGTGACACCACGCCCATCCTCCATGTGCCAGGTGACACCACGCCCATCCTGACGTGCAAGGTGACACCGTACCCACCTCCACATGCCAGGTGACACCATGCCCATCCTGACATGCAAGGTGACACCACACCCATCCTGACGTGCAAGGTGACACCGTGCCCACCTCCACGTGCCAGGTGGCACCACGCCCACCTCCACGTGCCAGGTGACACTGCGCCCACCTCCACGTGCCAGGTGACACCGAGCCCACCTCCACGTACAGATGACACCGTGCCCACCTCCACATGCCAGGTGACACCGCACCCATCCTGACGTGCCAGGTGACACCGTGCCCACCTCCACCTGCCAGGTGACACCACGCTCACCTCCACGTGCCAGGAGACACCGTGCCCACCCTGCCATGCAAGGATGGCTGAGACCACCCACAGCCACTTGCTGGTCCTGCCATTGTCACCTCCCGCTGTCACCCTGGGACCTCCCCCACTCACCTTCTGCCCTGCAAAGGCCACCTGCACGTAGGGGTCCACCAGGTCCTTGTTCTCCCCGATGAGGGCCTTCTTGACGTTGGCCATGATGCTGGTGTTCATCCGCGGCAGCCCCTCGGCGCGGTAGATCTTGATGTAGAACCGAGCCCACTGCCGCTCCGGGGGGACCCCGTCCGGGAGCAGGAGGTTCCTGGAATGTCAAGAGATGGAGATGGGAATGGCTCCTGGGGTGGGGTGGCCAGGGAGGACTGAAGGTTGGATGGGATGATCCTCACACAGGGCGCCATTTTGTCGGGATTTTAAGAGCGACATCTTAAAAACGCGATTTATTGCCTCGGAAAACGGAGCAGCTCCTCTTTGGTCTTTTATGGAATCACAAAGGAAAGACCTCTTGTGGGAAACCGAGGCACAGAAAATTCCCAAAACCTCGTGCATGCAGCCCCAAACACAGAAGGGGACACAGGGTTCCACCTGAGGGCTTGGAAAAGGCTTCCGGATTTAGATACCATAAGCAGGAAGGCGGGCTTGTAGTTTAGGCAGAGACCTGTTAAGCTGGACGGTGGAGAGTTTTAAGGTTTTAAAGTTAAGATACAGAAGTAGTTATAAAGGTAATAATGAGTTTCAAGGTGTAGCAAGTAGTTTGTGTGTCACTGAATCACTAAAACCGATGTGTTCAGGGACAAAGACTCTCTAACTAGATAAAGTTAGAAAGCCTTAAAGCTCCTGATTTTTGTTCTGTGATCTTTGAGACGTTCTGGGTGCTCCAAGAGCCCCGTCCACACACACAGCCTGGGAAAACTCATCCAGGCTTCCCTGCTCTGCCTTGGGTTAGGAGATCCCATCCCATCCCATCCCATCTTCCCACCCAGGGCCCATCAGGAGCGTCAGGTGAAGGCTGGGTGACACCAGGCTGGGTGACACCAGGCTGGTGTTGCTGTGGAGATCAACCACCAGCGGACGGTCTGACCCCACAGGGATGACAGCTCCGTGCTGGAGATCACCTGGAATCGCACCGGGACCGCGCATTCCCTCTCAGGAAAGCGCCGGATTGGTCCCTCTGCTTCCATGGCTCAGCCACCAACCCCAGGTTTGGATCCTGCTGTCCCACCCAAGGCAAAGAGAGGTGGAAAGCCATTCCCACTTCTGGAAGAGGCGGATCCCCGCAGATCCCTACCCTTCGATGTCGTCCTCCTCCGTCTCGTTGGCCTTGTGCGGGGTCTTGATGTTGTCCCCTTTGCCCACCACGGCGATGTCACACTTGAGGTAGCCCTTGAGGCCGGCCGTCAGGTCCTCGGGGTCGGACAGGATGGCCCATTTGTGGTAGAACTGGTGCTCTGCGACCCAGGGGACAAGAGAGGCCCTTTGTCACAGCCAATGCCACCAGGACACGGCCTTCCGTGGAGCGGGACCCGCCCCGTGTGTGAGGGACCCCAAGAAACCCCTGGAAAAGTCGTTGGGAAGGGGTGGCTGGTGTTGAAGATGGAGAAACGACGGGGTAAGATGGAGGAGGTGTGGAGTCTCAAGTCTTCATCCCTTTTTAAAGGAATTTAAAGGGACTTAAAGGGATTTAAAGCCATGTAGATGTGGCACGTGGGGACATGGGACCTTCGTGGTGGCCTTGGCAGTGCTAGGGGTGGTTGGAATTGAGAACCAGCAGCTCCAATCAACCTCTCTCTCTCTCTTTTTTCCAGGCACCTTCCTGGCTTGGATGGAAGGCAGGGCAGGGTCCAGTCCTGGACCTTCCTGTCTGGAATGCTGTTGTCCTGCCTGGGAACGCCGCCTGGGGCTTCTTCCTTGGCAGGGCAGGGGTGGACACCAGCACACCCAGGAGGGATCTCGGGGACACCTGGGAGAGCTGGAGAAAAGCTGGATCCAGGGAGACCCCAGAGCCCCTTCCTGAGCCCAGGAGAGCTGGAGAGTGACTGGGGACAAGGCCTGGAGGGACAGGAGCCAGGGAATGGCTTCCCACTGGGAAATGGGAGCTCAGGGTGGGATTTTGGGAAGGAATTCCCGGCTGGGAGGGTGGGGAGGGGCTGGGCTGGAATTCCCAGAGAATCCCTGGAGGTGTCCAAGGCCAGGCTGGACACTGGGGCTTGGAGCAGCCCGGGAGCAGTGGGAGGTGCCCACAGCAGGGGTGGGAATTAAATATTCTTTCAAGTCCCATCACACCCAAACCGTCCTGTGATTCCACGATCCCAGGATGGGATCTCCAGAGGTGCCAAGTGCTCTTCCCTGACCTACGAGCCACGCCAGGTGACTTGTTAACATCTTGGATATTTACACGAAATTGGGAAAGCGTTTTCAAAGGAAGCCAGCCCCTGCTTGACCCCTTCACCAGGAATTTTACCCCATGGTAAAATTCCACGCCCGGGAATCCCTACAAACGGCATTCACCCACCAGGTTGGGTATAAACCGTCCCAACGTCCATCTTGAAGGACCCCACCAATGTCCCGCTCCGCAGGAGGTTTTTGGAGTGGATCACCTGGAAGTCAAGAGGGGGGAAAAAAAAACACTCAGGAATTTTTGGGAGGCGCAAAGCCGTTCCAGAGGTCTTCAGTGCCCGGATGGGAAAGGAGATGGGGGGTTTTCCTTGGTCTGGGGAGGATCCTAAGGAGACCAAGAGGCCCCGTGGGGTTGGCAGTTCCTGATTAGTGGATTTCCAAGGAAGTTTATGTTTGGAATGCACAAAAAATGCAAAGAAATTATTCTTTGGAGCAAGATCCCTTTTCCAGCCACTATGGCAGCAAACACTGGGATGTTTAAGCGAGGGGAGAGCCTTTAGGATGCTCAGAATTTGAGGAAAATCGGGAGAAATTGTACAGCCAGTCTGTGCACTGGGACGGATATGGCCGATCCTAATTAACGTGCCCTAATTGGGCAGGGAACCTGGAAGTCTTGTCCATCACCTTCCTGGTTTTTGCGTGGACTGAGAACTCGACTTTGCTCTCAGCATTCCAAGTCCTGGATTTCCACAACAGCTCTGGTGCCCCAGGAATTTCCCTGGCAGGCTCGGGAAGGTCTTCCTTCTCAATAAAATAAAATAAAATAAAATAAAATAAAATAAAATAAAATAAAATATTAAATAAAATATTAAATAAAATAAAGTAAAATAAAATAAAATAAAATAAAATAAATTAAAATAAAATAAAATAAAATAAAATAGAATAAAGTAAAATAAAATAAAATAAAATAAAATAATAAAATCCAAGGTTTGGTTCTACCTGGCTCTGGAATACCAGAGATCACCCATGAAGGGACACGGGGAACACAGAGGCTGTGCACAGAGCCAGGAATGAGGGCTGGAACAGAAAAAACGGGCTGGGGGTCTGCAGAAGAAAATTCCTATTGGGAATCTCACGATCCAGGACCTTAAACCTATCCCAAAAACGGGTTGGTCACTTCCAGATCTCCCCACCAAGGACAAGGACAAGGCCATGGGGGTCACTTACAGAGAGCTTGATGATCTTGTCGAACATGACATCGGGGGGGACGTGGAAATCAAAGACGAAATACTGGAAGGGAAACAGAGATCGTGAGGGGTGGGATCCATCGGGATTGAAAACCCCCCTGGAGAAGCTGTGGGAACTCCTGCAGCCCATAGCCCAGGCAGGGATGCATCCATGGGATCCCAGCACTGAGCATGGCACCATGTTCTTTGTGTTTTTGCTGGATTTTTTGTTTCTTTAAAAAGTTTTCTAAAGTTTTATTTCAGTTTTTTGCATTTACTTTTTGCAATGGAGTCAGACACCATTTTACATCAACAACTTTTCTTGTTATTGTAACCGTCTAACCACGTTTACATTCTTCTCATAAGGAGGAGACTGCTGAAAGACTGTTGGGTTGCCCAGTGTGGTTGGAGAGGAAGATTTTCTTCCTCCAATCCATGGTCACTGCTGGAATTCTATAAATGTTGAAGTTTGTAAATAAACCTCCTCTTTTAGAGGAAATCTCAGCGTGTGGGTGTCATTTCTTTGCGTCGCATGCGACAGCACCGCGGGGATATCACGGATCCTCCCCACCGAGTGTGGGGAGCCAACGGAAGCCCAGATTTCCTGGAAAACCTGGGAAGCATTGATCACCAAATTCCAGAGGGCAAAGACTTCGTTACTCCCGTGTGGTTTGAGACTTCACCTTACCTGACAGGAATTTAATTTAAAAAAAAACAAAACAAAAACAGGGATAAGAAAGAAATCACGGGATCGGGGGCAGAATATCCCGGAGGGGTTGGAGCGGCAGCGGGGCCGGACCCACCTCGTTGTAGTAGGGACAGTTGGTGGATTCCTTCATGGACGTGTACTTCTTCTCCTCCCCCACCTCCACGCACACCACGGGGTCCATGTTGAGCCCCACCAGCTGCCGGGCCTCGATGATGGTGACACTGACCTAGGGGAGAGGAATTCCCAAAATTTCGCGTCACAGGAGTGGCTCCAGGCTGCCTGCACCCATCCCCCCTCCCCACCTCTGACCTGTTTTATCTTCTTTTTGCCAGGGATTAAATGCCCCAGACGGTATTTCGTGTTTGGACTCAGATATTTGTTAACTCTTATCTATGTTACAGTTTCTCACAAGCCGTGAACAGTTCTAGATAACTAGAATCTAGTTCTAGATAACAGCACTTCTAGATAACGAAATAAAAATGGAGCTCCCCTCTCTCTCTCTCTACAAGGCCTTTTAGGGATGAACCCTCCAATTAAGAAATGACACCTAAGTTATTTTTACTTTTAACCCAATAATCAACCACCCGTGGCCCGCAGTGCGGATTTTTCTACCCAATTACAAAACACCACCCAGGCTCATGGAGAAGAAGGTGAAAAAGAAGGGCTCAGCCTCTGTCCTAAATCCTCCATCCTGCTTTATATATATATACATATATAAATATATATATAATATATATATAATGTATATAAATCCTCCATCTTGCTTTATATATATATAAAATATATACATTATATATATAACATATATAATATATATTATATTTATTATATATTATTTATATTTATATTTATATTTGTTTTTATTTTTATTTTTATTTTTTCTACATTTTAAAACCTAAAACTCTAAGTTTTCTTAGATATCACACACTTCTATTCAAACTCCACACCCACAATCCCAGTGCTGTCACTCAATTTTGGGAGCCTTCTCCACGGCCTCAAGTCAAATGCAGGGTTTGCTTGGAGATCACAGCACAGAAAGTCTAAAATTCCCAGTGACCAGAGTTCCAACAAAGAGGGAGGTGGGATGGGCTGTGAGGACCGTGAGATGGTCGGCTAACCCGTGGAACTTCTGGGTTTAGGTCCAGTCTTCTCCAGAACTCCAAGAGGAACCCCAGCTTGAGCACTTTGGTGGTTCCACGTGGTGAATATCCTCTTCCCTCTGAGCCCTCAGCTGGGCACCCAGAATTCCTGGAGCCCAAACCGTGGCCCTGAGCCCTTTGCTGTTGTTTCCTTACAGGGGTGAGGAGCCACAGGGTGCAACCCATGATTTCCTGTTGACTTTTTTGGTCTGTGAGTCTTGCCCGCTCCCCCAATTTCTGTGCCGTGGGGTCTGCTGGTCCCGCTGGGACACAGGTGAGGAGGGGCTGGCAGGGTGTGGGATGCAGGAGAACCCAGGAATCCCGGTTTTTCCAGCCCTAAAGTGTAGGCACTTCACACGATGTGGAAAATCCAATGGATTTATCCGAGCTGTGGGACCAGGGAGATTGATCCCATTGGTTTCACTTCTGCTGGAAGACCCATTGGGATTGTGGAGTGACTGGAGTTGGGAGGGACCCTAAAGCTCATTCCGTTCCACATTCGGTCTGTCCAGGGACACATTCTGCTATCCAGGTCACTCCAAGGAGAAATTCCATGGAGACAGCCTCAAAAAAGGGCCTAATTTGGGCTTAATTTGGGCTCCCTAGGTTTCACGTGCTGGACAACAAACCCAGTCAATTACTTAATGCTGAGTTTATGGCTCCACCAGTGGAATTCCAGCTCTTGGGATGTCCTGGTCCCAATCCCGGTGAGCTGAGACCCACCAGGAACTCGGTCCCTGCAAATGGTGTCCCCAAGCCCAGGCTGTGACCCCGAGAGCACAAGCTGGTGTCACTCACCTGGTAATCCATGGGCCTCCCGGCGCTCGGTTCCATCTTGATGTCGGGCTTGGACCTTGGGAGAGGCAGAAGAAACCCTTGGTCAAGCCACGGATGGAATTCATGGAATTGTGGAATGGTTTGGGTAGGAAGGCGCCTTAAAGGTCATCGAGGGGCTGGCACCCGCCACCATCTCAGGGTGCTCCAAGTCCAACCAGGCCTGGGACACTTCCGGAGATGGATCAGCCGCAGCTTCCCTGGGAATTCCATCCCAGTCCCTCCCAGGGAACAGTTCCTTCCCAAGATCCCATCCATCCCTGCCCTCTGGCTCTGGGAAGCCATTCCCTGTGTCCTGTCCCTCCAGGTCCTTGTCCCAAGTCCCGTCTCACTACAAGGGCGGGGTCACCCTCAACGCTCCCTCAACCCTGGGGGCTGGGGGGCTCCACGGAACTTTGATGAGTGATGCTGCAGGTCAGATTTTTTTTTTTTATGTTTTTTTTTAAATACATAGAAAAATATTTTATATATATATATAATATTAATATATATTTTCTATTTTTAATATATATTTTTAATATATATTTATATAAATATATTTTTATACTTAAAATATGTAATATATAATAATATATGTATTATAATATATTATATTAATTCAATTATTGCTAATATATTACTACTAATAATAAATAGTTTTAATAATTAATAATGTCTTGCTAATACTAATTATTAATATCTTATTAATTATTATTGACATATTATATGAGTGTATTATTTTATTGAAATATATTTATTAGATATATTGAATATATATTTTATATTAAAATGTATTATATATTATAATATAATTATGTATTATATATATTACAATATGTAATAATATATATTATATATAATTTATAAAAATATAAAAATACATATTAATTATATTTAATATAAATGTATTATTCATATATTTGTATTATATATTTTTATATATTTTTATATATTAATGTATTATGTATTGTATTTTGATATATATTTTTATTGTATTATAAATTATTACACATTTTATATATTATATATTTTTGAAATATATATTTTTATATAGATATATATAAATATATCTATTAAAAATATATTAAAAATATTTAAAATATAATAAAAATATAATAAAAATATATAAAATAGCCTGCTGGCCCGTGGGCAATGATTCCCAACATTCCTTGTGTCAGGCATCACGCATATTTTGGGATGTCTGTCCTCACCTCCTGCTGGCACGACCCCAGCCCTGGCTCTCACCTTTTGTTGGAGACATTGGTGGTGACAGCGGTGACAGAGGCCAGGGAGATGGTGTCTGGCTCCAGCCCTGCTCCGTATCTCATGGCCTTTCCATCCAGGTCTTCTGTTTCCAGAACGGCCGGATCATCTGCGGGAAAGGGGACAAAGGAATGGGCTCCGGTTTTAATTTCCACCGGTGAATAATTAAAGGGGCTGAGGGAAGAAGGGAAACCAAATCCATCCCCTCGGCCTCGGCCGGGAGCACAAAAACAATGGGGAAGCGGGTCGGGGCTCAGACAGCCTGCTCGGAAAAGCGGGTTGTCAAAGGGGTGACGTGGAATTCCATCTGGGCAGAATCCCTGCGGAGGGCTTTGGGAAGGAAAAAAAAAACAAGGAACGATGCCAATGCCCCGAATTCAGGGGGTGAAAGAGCATTTGAGGAAGAGCTGGAGACCTGGGGAGCACGAGGGATGTTGCAAAGACAAGCAGTTCCCTGGTTTGGAAGAGAGAGGGGGTGAAAAAGTGGGAGGAATGGGTCATTCCCAAGAGGAAAAAAACTGCTGCAGGAGCCCTGATCCCACGGGGACATCCCCGTGCCTGGGTTGCTGTGGGAAGAAGTTGCTGGAATGTTCCTTTCCTGAGGGAAAGGGGGTCCTTGACCCAGCTGGGAGATTAAGACTGAGCTGGAGTCACAGGAGCTGGGAATTGCTGCCTCCAGCTCTGGGTTCCTCGGCATGGGACGGTCATGGAGCTGCTGGAGTCACTCCAGAGACCACGGAGCTGCTCCAAGGGCTGGAGCCAGGCTGGGAGAGCTGGGAATGTCCAGCTGGATCAGGGAAAGATCCAGGGAGAGCCCAGAGTCCCTTCCGGAGCCTCAAAGGGCTCCAGGAGAGCCGGGATTTGGGAAAGGGCTGGAGGACCAGGAGCCAGGGAGTGACTTCCCACTGGGAAAGGGGAGTTTGGGATGGAATTCCCGGCTGGGAGGGTGGGGAGGGGCTGGGCTGGAATTTCCAGAGCAGCTGTGGCTGCTCCATCCCTGGAAGCATCCAAGACCAGGTTGGTCCTGATCTAAGAAGGACTTTGGATGGGAGGGAGGCACCCGTGGAATATTGGGAATGCAGGACATCCATCCCACCCCATCCCAATCCCATCCCAACCCAATCCAATCCCATCCCATCTCCAGTGGCCAAGGGTTGGAATCACCATCCCAGCCCAGGGAAGGTGTGGGGCAGCTGGAGATTCCTGGGAAAGCTGGGATGGGGAGCCTCCCGGCCGTGCAGCGCTGCCCACACCACACAGTGACCATTCCATGGATAAACCCAGCCTGTGGAGACACTTCCAGGGCACCAATCCCTCCATTCCTGCCTTTCCCTCCTGGATGTTTTCCCACGGACCTGATGGAAGCTTTAACCACAAAGGGGAACGCCCAGGCTCTGGGAAGAGCACGTATGTTTCCACGCCAGCATCCCGGGCAAAATTCCCATTTCCTATCCCCAAACCCAATGGCTGGAAAACAGGGGAAGTTTTCCCAACCGAGGCTTTTCCCCGCCCGTAAACGCACGTTCCCGCTTTTCCTCGCGGCGGGAAAACCGATCCTCCTCAGCTCCGAATGGAAACAGCGGTGAATTTCCAACCGCCGCCCTCTCCTGCCTTTTCCAGAGGTATCCAATTCCAGCCCCGCCCCTGGAGCCGCCATTCCAGGAGTCCTCCACCATTCCATACCTTGTTTCCGATGCTCGTCCTTGGACGGGCGCGTCTTTCCAAGCTTCATGGCGGAGAAAACTCCTTTCCCAGCTCTGGGTGGCAGAGAGGGAGGATAAAAAATTCCCATTAATTGCTGTGTTTTAGGTGTTTTCTAGGACAGGGGAGACGGGAAGAGGAGGAGGTTTTGTGGTTTTTTTTCCAAAAGGAGAAGAGGAAACGTCAGCTGAGAAACAGAGCGGGAAATATTCCAGAGGCAGAGTCAGGACAGCAGAGGAATTCGGAATTCGCAGCCCTGGAATTCTGAATTTTTTTTTTTTTTTTTTTTTTTTTTTTTTTTTTTTTTTTTTTTTTTGTCTGGGAATGCTTCTATTTGGGATAACTCTGCCTCCCCATGACCAGTGGCCCCATTGTTTTCCCACTCCTCATCTCTCCCGACCAGTTCATGGAATTTCCTTCCAAGACACTGGAAAACTAAATGGCTGAAAACAAAACAGCCCAAAATTCAGACACTCAAATTTTGGAATTCTCCTGAAGTTCATGGAATTTCTTTCCAAGACACCAGAAAATGAAATGACTGAAAACAAAACACCCCAAAATTCAAACACCTAGATTTTGGCATTTTCCCAAAGTTCATGGAATTTCTTTCCAAGACACCAGAAAATGAAATGACTAAAAACAAAACACCCTAAACATTCAGACACCTAAATTTTGGAGTTTTCCTGACCGGTTCATGGAATTTTATTCCAAGATACCGGAAAATAAAACAACTAAAACCAAAACACCTCAAAATTCAAACACATCAAAGTTCAGACACCCCAAAGTTAAAACACACCAAAATTCAGACACCCAAATTCTGGAATTTTTCTGACCAGTTCACGGAATTTCTTTCTAAGACACAGGAAAATAAAACGACTAAAAGTGAAACATCCCAAAATTCAGAAACCCAAATTTTGGAATTTTCCCAACCAGTTCATGGAATTTCTTTCCAAAGCACCAGAAAATGAAAGGACTGAACACAAAACACCCCAAAATTCAAGCATCCCAAAATTCAGACACCCCAAAATTCAGAGACCCAAATTCTGGAATTTTCCCGACCACTTAATGGCATTTCCTTCCAAGACACCGGAAAATGAAATGACTGAAAACAGAACACCTCAAAATTCAAGCATCCCAAAATTCAGACACCCCAAAATTCAGACACCCCAAAATTCAGACACTCAAATTCTGGAATTATCCTGAAGTTCATGGAATTTCTTTCCAAGACACCAGAAAATGAAACGACTAAAAACAAAACACCTCAAAATTCAGACACCCCAAAATTCAGAGACCCAAATTTTGGAATTTTCCCAACCAGTTCATGGAATTTCTTTCCAAGACACCAGAAAATTAAATAACTAAAAACAAAACACCCTAAACATTCAGACACCCCAAAATTCAGACACCCCAAAGTTCAAACACCCTAAAATTCAAACACCCCAAAATTCAGACACCCCAAAATCCAGACACCCAAACATTTCCCACACCCGTGAAAGGGGAATGTTTTTAATTTGGAGAATTCCCATCACTGGAAGTGTAGGAACCTTTGCAGGTTTGCTGGAGATGTTCTTGGAAGTAACGGGGGACCTGAGCTCCAGCCAGGATCACACCTCACCTCACCTCACCTGCAGGCTGGGCCTTTCCTCACCTCTGGCCTGGACCTCACCTCCAACCTGGACTTCACCTCCAAGGTGATCCTCACCTCCAGTCTGGACCTCACCTTCAACTGGGACTTCAACTCCTGCCTCAAGCCCACCTCCAAACTGGAACCTCACTTCCAAACTGGGACCTCACCTCCAACCAGGACCTCACCTCCAAACTGGGACCTCAGCTCCAGGCTGGACCTCTCATCACCTCTTGCTTGGACCTCACCTCCCAAATGAATAGCATTTTCAGCCAGGACCTCACCTCCAACCAGGACCTCACCTCCAGCCAGGACCTCACCTCCAACTAGGACAAAATGTCACCTCCAATCCAGACTTTTTCTCATCTCCAGCCAAATCTAATCTCCAGCCAGGACCTCACCTCTGGCCAGGATCTCACCTCCGGCCAGGATCTCACCTCCAGCCAAATTTAATCACCAGCCAGGACCTCACCTCCAACCAGGACCTCCCCTCCAGCCAGACCTCGACTCCAGCCAGGACCAAAAGTCACCTCCAACCTGGACTTTTCCTCATCTCCAACCAAATCTAACCTCCAGCCAGGACAGGACCTCACCTCCAATGAGAACCTCACCTCCAACCAGGACCTCACCTCCAGCCAGGACAGGACTTCACCTCCAACGAGAACCTCACTTCCAGCCAGGACCTCACCTGCAGCCAGGACAGGACTTCACCTCCAACGAGAACCTCACTTCCAGCCAGGACCTCACCTGCAGCCAGGACCTCACCTCCAACCAAATCTAATCACCAGTCAGGACCTCAACTCCAAGAAGAACCTCACCTCCAACCAGGACCTCAACTGCAGCCAGGACAAAATGTCACCTCCAACCTGGACTTTTCCTCATCTCCAACCAAATCTAATCTCCAGCCAGGATCTAACCTTCAGCCAGGACAGGACCTCACCTCCAACGAGAACCTCACCTCCAGCCAGGACCTCACCTCCAGCCAGGACTTCACCTCCAACTAGGACAAAATGTCACCTCCAACCCAGACTTTTCCTCATCTCCAACCAAATCTACTCTCCAGCCAGAACCTCACCTCCAGTCAGGACCTCATGTCACCTCCAGGCTGGACCTTTCATCACCTCCTGCTTGGACCTCACCTCCAAAATGAACATCATTTTCAGTCCAGACCTCACCTCCAGCCAGGACAGGACCTCAACTCCAACCAGAACCTCAATTCGAGCCGGGACAAAAAGTCACCTCCAACCTGGACTTTTCCTCATCTCCAACCAAATCTAATCTCCAGCCAGGATCTAAACTTCAGCCAGGACAGGACCTCACCTCCAACGAGAACCTCACCTCCAACAAGGACCTCAACTCCAGCCAGGACCTCACCTCCAACCAGGACCTCACCTCCAACTAGGACAAAATGTCACCTCCAATCCAGACTTTTCCTCATCTCCAACCAAATCTACTCTCCAGCCAGGACCTCACCTCCAACCAGGACCTCAGCTCCAGCCAGGACAGGACCTCACCTCCAACCACGACCTCGCCTCCAACCAGGACAGGACCTCACCTCCAACCAGGACCTCACCTCCAGCCAGGACAGGATCTCACCTCCAACCATGACCTCGCCTCCAACCAGGTCAGGACCTCACCTCCAGCCAGGTCAGGACCTCACCTCCAGCCAGGACCTCACCTCCAACCAGGACCTCACCTCCAGCCGGGACAAAATGTCCAACCTGGACTTTTTCTCATCTCCAACCAAATCTAATCTCCAGCCAGGTCCTCACCTCCAGCCAGGACCTCATCTCCGGCCAGGACAAAAAGTCACCTCCAACCTGGACTTTTCCTCATCTCCAACCAAATCTAATCTCCAGCCAGGACCTCACCTCTGGCCAGGACAAAATGTCACCTCCAACCTGGACTTTTCCTCATCTCCAACCAAATCTAATCTCCAGCCAGGTCCTCACCTCCAACCAGAACTTCATCTCTAGCCAGGACCTCCACCAGGACTTCACCTCCAGCCAGGACCTCACCTGCCCTTGGCTGCCAGGCCAGGGGATCCAGAGCTCCTGGATTCTGCAGGACTGGGACGTTCTGCCCACAAGGAACTTTGTGGGATTTCCCAGTCTCACCTCTGGATAGGGCCAAAGGGTCGAGTTTGACCCTTGGATAAAAAAATTCCCAAGAAACCCTGGAACTGCAGCCAGCCTGGTGCCTCCTGGTTGGAAACAACCCCCGGAAGTCTGCAGGCCACAGAGAGAGCCGGAGCCAGCGGGAAGAAAATTGAGGAGAACGGGAAAACCACGTGTCTGAGGGAGGGGAATCCAACTGGGATGAGATCCAGGAATTATTTAAACCAAAGCCACGCTCCGACCAGATTTGTTCCCAGGATGCTCCATGGTGGTGACATTTTTTCCATGGAAAAGGTGAGGATGAGGAATTCTGTGTCTGTAATCCCACCAGGAAGCACCCAGGGGATGGGACCCTTTTGGAGCTGCTTTCAAACTGATTTATTTATAAAAAAAATGCTGGAATCATGGCTCAGGATCCAGAATTCTGCTCCCAGCCCATGGAGATTCCTTCCAGCCACACCTCCCAGTTGGTTGGATTACATTCCCTTCTTTTCCCACGAAATTCTTAAAAAACGAAGAGGAAAAAATATCTCTCCAGTCCCAGAGCTGCCATTTTCTCCTGGATGCTCAGGGATAAAATCCCTACCCCGGGAATTTCCGAGGTTCCTCGGGAAGGAAAACCAAAGTGAGGAGCAGCTGGAGATGGACTCGGCAGGGAAAACCCCGTCAGGGTCTTCTCCCAAATCCACGGACACCAAGGATGCTTCGGATCCCTCAGTCAGCAAAATGATGGTTTGGGGCCGTGTGGGGGGAAAAAAAAACTGGGATTGAGCACCTGATCCAAGGAATTTGTGCTGAGATCCATCTCAGCATCACCATCCCAACCCAGCCCCTTCCTGAGAGATCCCTGCGGGAGTTGGGATCACCCCATCCTGGGATGGGGAAGGAATTGGGATCAGTGGCTCTTGGGCCGTGTGGGGGAAAAAAAAACCTGGGATTGAGCACCTGATCCAAGGAATTTGTGCTGAGATCCATCCTGTATCACCATCCCAACCCGGCCCCTTCCCGGGAGATCCCTGTGGGATCCGGGATCACCCCATCCCGGGATGGGGAAGGAATCAGGATCGGCGGCTCCGTGTGTCCCTAAAGGACCCTGGAGTTGGGGAAAAGCCTCTGGAGCATCCACAGGATGAGGTGGATCGGAGGGAAAAAAATCCAGAAAATTCCATGAAAAATCCTTCCGTGGAACGGAGCTCCAGGGGCTGTGCCCGTGCCCATCCCGGATCCTCGGAGCCGATTCCCAGCGCTGGGAATGGAAACTTGGGAAGGGGAATGGGAATAACAGGGTTTGGAGGGTGCTGGGGGAAAGGGGGAAATGGAAAGGAGAAAGGGGGAAAGAAAGGAGAAAAAGGGGGGGGAAAAGGGAAAAAATGGGGGAAAGGGGGAAAAAGGGGGAAAAAAAGGGGGGAAAAGGAGGAAAAAAAGGGGAAAAAAGGGAAAAAAATGAAAAAACAGGAAAAAGGGAAAAAAGGGGGAAAGGGGGGAAAAGGGGGAAAGAAGGAAAAGGGGGAAAAGGGGGAGAAAAGGGGGAAAAGGGGGAAAAGGGGGAGAAAAGGGGGAAAAAGGGGGAAAAGGGGGAAAAGGGGGAAAAAAGGGGGAAAAAAGGGGGAAAAAAAGGGGGAAAAAAGGGGGAAAAAGGGGGAAAAGGGGGAAAAGGGGGAAAAGGGGGAAAAGGGGAAAAGGGGAAAAGGGGGAAAAGGGGGAAAAGGGGGAAAAGGGGGAAAAGGGGGAAAAGGGGGAAAAGGGGGAAAAGGGGGAAAGGGGAAAGGAGAAAGGAGAAAAGGGGAAAAGAGGAGGTGGGAAAAGGGTTAAAAAAGAAAATAAAGAAAAATTGGGGAAAGCAACAAAAAAGAGAAAAAAGGGAAAAGAGGGAATAAAGAAAAGAGGTGAAAAGGAAAAAGGGAAAAAAGGTAAAATGAGAAGAGACAAGAGGAAAAAGAAAGAAGGAAAATGAAAAAAAAATGGAGGGAAAAATAGGGAAGAAAAGAAACGGGGGGAAATGGAGGGGAAACTGAAGGAAAAACAAGGAGGAAAAAATGGAGGAAAAATGGGTTGGCGGAATGAGGGGGGAAAATAGAAAAGAAAATCGGAAAAAAACACAGAAAAAATTAGGAAAAAACCCTCAGAGGAATAAGCAGGGAGGGGAAAAAGGGAAAAAAAATGGGAAAAAAAAACATAGAGGGAAAATAAAATTGGGGGGAAGGGGGAAACCTGAGGGAAGAACATGGAGAAAGGAGGAGGAAAAAAAAAAAAAAAAAGGAAAAATATCCAGAAAAAAATAGGAAAGAAACTCCAGTAGGAATCAGTAAGGGGGAAAAAATGGGGAAAAAAATAGAGGAAAGAAAAAGCGTGGGGAAAGAAAACTGTTGGGATAAATAAAATGCCGAGGATAGAGGAGGAAAAAAAAACTCCGAATGAACAGGGAAAAGCACCAGGAAAAAAAAAGGGGCCAGAAAAAAGGAAAAAAAAACCCAAAAAATGGGGAAAATGGAGGAAAAAAGGAATAAGAGGAAAAAAAAGAGGCAAAGAAATAAATTCTGAAGTGGAGGATTTTTGGTGGGTTTTGGTGGATTTGGTGGATTTTGGTGGATTTTGGTGGATTTTGGCGGGTGCTGGGAAGAAGGGAAGGAGCAGGACGAGGATGAAGACGGAGCCATCCCAAACGTTCCGCAGCAGCTTCCCAGCGGCTCATCCCGATCCCCCCCAACCCCTTTCCCAATCCCCACCCGTCCCCTCTTTTTTCCCGAGCCAGCCCTGCCCAATCCCAAACACCTCCCCCTTTTCCCATCCCGGCTTCTACCTCCACCCGGCCCTGCAGGAGAAGGTTCTGGAAGAGCCGAGCCGGGAATGGCGGAGCCTCTACGGCGGGACATCCATCCCAAATCCCTCCAAATCTCCTCGGCGGGCACCAGATCCTTGCGGGAATCTTCCCCGATCCCTCCGCTGCTCCCGACGGCGCCGGTTGGGAAGCCGGGGCCGGCGGGGAGCTGACACCGTCTCCGTATGAATATTCCATGAGGATCCGCACGGCCTGGCGGAACCTGAGAGCCCTGCTGGGCCCACGCCCGCCCTTCTCCCGCTCTTCCCCGGAGGAACGAGGCTCCGGAGAAGCCGCCGCCGCTCCGTCGGGTCCAGGAAAGATTGGGGTGGAGGATGGAAAGCTCTGGTGCCGATCCCGAGTTGGGATGGAATTCCCAACAAACTTAAAATCCGTATTAGGCTCCGCCCGGCCTCTTCCCATGGATTTTTTGGGGTCCGATGTGGGATTGAGCCAATCCCAAATTGGGATGGACTTCCCAACAAAGTTAAAATCCGTATTAGGCTCCGCCCAGCCTCTTCCCAGGGATTTTCTGGGGTCTAATGTGGGATTGAGCTGATCCCAAGTTGGGACGGAATTCCCAACAAATTTAAAATCCATATTAGGCTCCGCCCGGCCTCTTCCCACGGATTTTCTGGGGTCTAATGTGGGATTGGGCCAATCCCAATTTGGGATGGAATTCCCAATGAAGTTAAATTCCATATAAGGCTCCATCCAGCCTCTTCCCAGGGATTTTCTGGGGTCTAACGTGGGATTGAGCCGATCCCAAGTTGGGACAGAATTCCCAATGCAGTTTAAATCCGTATTAGGCTCCGCCCAACCTCTTCCCAGGGATTTTCTGGCGTCTAATGTGGGATTGAGCTGATCCCAAGTTGGGACAGAATTCCCAACAAATTTAAAATCCATATTAGGCTCCGCCCAGCCTCCTCCCACGGATTTTCTGGGGTCTGACGTGGGATTGAGCCAATCCCAAGTTGGGATGGAATTGTCCTTTGGGATTTTCGCCGGTGGGGATCTCCGGGATCCCTGCGGATTCTGGAGCCGCAGCAGGGAGCCGGGAGTGGCCTCTCTCCTGGCCAGCTTCCAGCTAAAGATCCCGTTGCTGGTGACTTATCCATGGATAAAAGGACATTTTGATTTACTGGGAGCAGGGAAACAGCATTCCCACGGCTCGCTCACTTCCTTGCAGGAATTCCACCCGTCGGGAATTCTTCCCCTTCTTCCAGGGGACAGATCCCGCTGCCGGGTTCATCCTACGTCCACCTCCCTTGGGAAGATCCCAACCCTTTGTGCCTCTTCCCAGAGGAAGGACCAGAGCCGGGAGACCTCTTCCCGTTTTTTCCTGGCTCCTGGAGAACATTTCCCTCCTTCTCCATCTCATCTCCGCCTCCTGCTTTATCCCGTGATTTGGGAGGATCCATCCACGGGGATGCGCCGCGAATTGATCCTTAAAGCACAAAACATGGAACAGGAGCCAGGAGAGGCCTCTCAGATGGGGAAGTGCCCATCCAAGGCTGATTCCAGGATCATTCCCTGGAGCCAAGGTTAAATTTGGGCCAAGCTGCTCCAGCAGAGCCAGAGGATCTGGCTCCTGGGGGAACAGCTCGCTCTGGTATCCATGAAAACATCCGGGAATAAAAGGAAAGCGGGAGCTGAAGAAACCTGGCAGCCTAACGCGGGCACAGGAGCTGTCGGATCACGGAATCGCGGAATTCCTGAGGAATTCCCACCGGGATCACTGATCCAACTCCTGCCCGGGACACCCCAGCGATCCCACCCTGTCCCTGTCCAAGAACTCCCGGAGCTCTGGCGGCCTTGGGAATGTCATCATTCCCTGGGGAGCTGTTCCAGTGCCCAACCGGCTCCAGGGGAAGAACCTTTTCCTGATATCCAGAGAAAAGCTGGATCTGAGTCCTGTCTGCTACCCAGACTTCCCCTGCCCTGGGAAACTCCATCCAATCCCTACAAATCCAGGCTTCCCTCAAGACCTCTCAGTTCCCTTCAGGTGCCACCAGGCTCCGAAGACTTTGCCGGATAAATATTCCCTGTTTTGGGGGTTTTTTTGGATAAATATTTCCTGCAGGCTCCAAAAACCTGAGGCCACACACCCAAGAGAGCCAAGTTTTTCCAGGATGCACGGGTCCGGCTTTGGAGGAAAGGAGAGCACAGCAGCTGGATCAGCTGGGAGAAGTGGGAATGAGGAGGAGGAGGAGCAAGGAGAGAAAACCAACTGGATCAGTTGGGAAAAGTGGGAATGAGGAGGAGGAGGAGCAGGAGGAGCAAAGCGACTGGATCAGTTGGGAAAAAATGGGAATGAGGAGGAGGAGGAGCAGGGAGAGAAAACCAACTGGATCAGCTGGGAAAAGTAGGAATGAGGAGGAAGAGGAGGAAGAGGAGGAGCAAGGAGAGAAACTCAACTGGATCAGCTGAGGAAAGTGGGAATGAGGAGGAGGAGGAGGCGAAGGAGCAGGGACAGAAAACCAACTGGATCAGCTGGGAAAAGTGGGAATGAGGAGGAGGAGCAGGGAGAGCAAACCAACTGGATCAGCTGGGAAAAGAGGGAATGAGGAGGAGGAGCAGGGAGAGAAAATCAACTGGGTCAGCTGGGAAAAGTGGGAATGAGGAGAAGGAGCAGGGAGAGCAAACCAACTGGATCAGCTGGGAAAAGTAGGAATGAGGAGGAGGAGGAGGAGCAGGAAGAGCAAACCAACTGGATCAGCTGGGAAAAGTAGGAATGAGGAGGAGGAGGAGGGAGAGCAAACCAACTGGATCAGCTGGGAAAAGTGGGAATGGTGAGGAAGAGCAAGGAGAGAAAACCAACTGGATCAACTGGGAAAAGAGGGAATGAGGAGGATGAGGAGCAAGGAGATCAAACCTACTTGTGCTCCTTGGTCTTCTCCTTGCCTTTGCTGGAGCCGGGGGCGGAATATCGAGGGAATAAAAGGCAAACAAACTTCAGTGCACTGAGGAACTTGGGAAATCATGGAATGCTTTGGCTGGGAAGGGACAATCAAGATCCCAGATCCCACTGCCGTGGGCAGGGACACCTCCCACACCTCCCAGGCTGCTCCAAGCCCCAACGTCCAACCCGGCCCCGGACACTCCCAGGGATCCAGGGACAGCTTCTCTGGGAATTCCATCCCAGAGGGGATTCCCTGTGGGGATTCCCACCCTCACAGGGAAGAATTCCTTCCCCAAAAATCCCGTCCAACTCTCTCAGCTCAAAATTTGGGCGGAAAACATCCCTGCGTGGCTGAGGACGCCCCAGCTGCCAGCACCGGAGCTGGAAGCGAGGGACATTCCCTGGATTTTGGTAGTGCAGCACCACCCGCGCAGCATTCCCGGATTCCATTCCCGGGTTTTTGGGAAGCTCCTAGGCAAGGGGACGAGGCTTCTCCTTTCTGGGGAGGGGAATGGGTTTTTTCCTCATCCTAAATCAGGGATGCGTCCACATCCCCCCCTCTCCAGAGAGGCTGCAGGGAATGGGCTGGATCTGGAATTCCTCATTCATGCCCCGACTCCATCGATCCTTCCCTTTTCCCTTTGAGATCCTGCTCTGCTCCCTGGCTTCTCTTTTGCCTCTCTCCCATATTTCTCTCCACAGCTCCATGTTTTCCTCCCCGGCTCCTTCTTCCCTGTTTTCCTCCTCTTTTTCCTCCCCGTGTTCCCTGTTTTCCTCTCGGATCCTGCTCCCTCTCCGTTTTTCCTCCCTGGACCTGCCTCCCTCTTTTCCTCTCTGTTTTCCACCCCGGTCCTGCTTGCCTCTTTTTTCTTTTTTTTCTTTTTTTTTCCTTTTTTTTCTTTTTTTCTTTTTTTCTTTTTTTTTTCTTTTTTCTTTTTTTTTTTTTTTTTTTCCTGTTTTCCTCACAGTTTTCCTCGCTTCCCTGTTTTCCTCCCCGGTCCTGCTTCCCTATTTTCCTCCCTGCTTTCCTCCCTGTTTCCCTCCCCCTCTCTCTCTCTCTCTCCCCCGCTCAATCGCTCTCATTGTCCCGCAGCAATTAAGGAGGAGAAAGCAATTAGAGCAGCTCGGGAAAGTAATTAAGGAGGCTGGAGTTAATTACGGCGGCTCCTCTCGCTGGGGACGAGGGGACTGATTCCAGAGCCTGAAATTCCAGCTCCTTCTGCCCGAGCTGCTGGAAAACCATCCAGGGGAAAAATAAAAAAAATAAAAATAAAATAGCCAAGTGTCGCTGGATGGGTTTTGGGAGAATTCCAAAAGGAGCTCCAGCATAAAACGGGGCAGGGGTGGGAAAGCGGGAAGAGCAGCAGGAGCAGGGATCAGCCTGCTCTGATCCAAGCATTCCTGCTTTTTTTTTCCCTGTCCCGACTCCCCCTGTGGGAGCGGAGCGGGAAAAAAACGATTCCCCTGCCAGCTGAGCTCCTCCTGGGAGCACCAAACCCGGGCTCGGCGTTGGAAAAGCTGGAGGAGAGGGATGGAATCATCCCACGCCTCCTCCTGGAGCTCAGGGATCTGGTCCGGGTCCTGCTGGACACGCTGGAGTTGGATCGGCCGGGATTCAAGGCGGGATCCCGTGGGCTCACCTCCTTCTGATCTCACTGGGTGGGATCCTTCCCTCCGACAGCCCAGATGGAAATCTCCTTCCCTTCCCGATCCAAACCGCCTGGGTGGGCAGAGGGGCTGGAATGTTCCCTGGAGTCAGGATGGGATCCATCCCGGGGTGGGCAAGAGGGTCGGGAATGTCCCATCCCTGAGGATTCATCCCTGGGTGGGCAGAGGGGCTGGAATGCCCCATCCCTGAGGATTCATCCCTGGGTGGGCAGAGGGGCTGGAATGTTCCCTGGAGTCAGGATGGGATCCATCCCAGGGTGGGCAGAGGGTCAGGAATGTCCCACCCTGGGTGGGCAGGGGGTTGGGAATGTCCCATCCCTGGGTGGCAGAAGATCTGGAATGCCCCATCCCTGAGGATCCATCCCTGGGTGGGCACAGGGTCAGGAATGTCCCATCCCTGGGTGGGCAGAGGGTCGGGAATGTCCCATCCCTGGGTGGGCAGAGGGTTGGGAATGTCCCATCCCTGAGGATTCATCCCTGGGTGGGCAGAGGATCTGGAATGGCCCATCCCTGGGTGGGAAGAGGTCCCATCCCTGGAATATCCCATCCTTGCAATGTCCCATCGCTGGAATGCCCCATCCCTGAGGATCCATCCCTAGGTGGGCAGAGAGTTGGGAATGTCCCATCCCGGGGTGGGCAGAAGATCTGGAATGTTCCATCCCTGAGGATTCATCCCTGGGTTGGGAGAGGGTCAGGAATATCCCATCCCTGGGGATCCATCCCTGGGTGGGCAGGAGGGTCAGGAATGTCCCACCCTGGGTGGGCAGAGGGTCGGGAATGTCCCATCCCTGAGGATTCATCCCAGGGTGGGCAGAGGGGCTGGAATGTCCTATCCCTGAGGATTCATCCCTGGATTGGCAGAGGGTTGGGAATGTCCCATCCCTGGGTGGGAAGAGGATCTGGAATGCTCCATCCCTGGGTGGGAAGAGGTCCCATCCCTGGAATGCCCCATCCCTGAGGATCCATCCTTGGGAGAGGGGCCAGGGAAGTGCAGATCCTGCGTCCTTTCCCTCTTCCTGGAGGGAAAACACATCCTGGATGCGGGATGCCGGAACACAGCACATTCCAAGCACGTCCCTCCTTTCCCTCTGTTTTCCCTCCTCCTACTCCAAGTGTTTCCTGCACCTCTTTCCGCTCCTGATTCCTGCATCCACTCCATCCCTGGAACTCGGATCGGGGTGTCCCCGTGGGTGACCTCCCTGGGGGATCCAGGATCCTTTTCCACGGTCCTGGAGTAGCAGCCAATGCCAAATTCCTCTTTCTCCCTCCTCTCCTCTTTTCCCTGGGCCCTTCCAAAGGTGACCACAGGGCAGTCCCAGCCCGGGCTCTGGGGGCCTGGAATGGGCACGGATGGAGAATTCCCACTTTGATCCCTGAAAAAACTCGGTTTGGAGCACTTCCCTTGGGAAAAGGGACTCACAGTCCTGCCCTGCTGGTGTTCCCAGGGGATTCTGGAGCCTGGGAATGGGGGATCGGGGAATGGGGGTACCTGAAGGGCAACGCCAGGTGCTTTTTCTCTTTCCCCTTGGCCTTGGCTCTGCAATCCAGAGGAGCAATTCCATGAGCTGTGATCCGGGGATGGATCCCCAGCCACCCCCAAACTCATCGGCATGCAGGGAGAAATCCGACACAGCAAATCCGGCAGTGTCCCAGGGCTTCCCAAGGATCCTGGGGAACTGGGAACAGAGGTGGGACAGCACTGGTGGGGCTGGAATGGGGGATGGATGGATGGATGGATGGATGGATGGATGGATGGATGGATGGTGGTGGGATGGATGGATGGATGGAATGGGTGGGAGGGAAAGGATGGATGGAAGGAAGGAAGGATGGATGGATAGATGAATCCATGGATCCACGGATGGATGGATGGAATGGGTAGGAGGGAATGGGTGGATGTGGGGATGGATGGATGGATGGATGTGTGGATGGATGGATGGATGGATGGATGGATGGATGGATGGAGGAATTGATGGAGAGATGGATGGATGGATGGATGTGTGGATGGATGGATGGATGGAAGGAAGGAAGGAAGGAAGCATGGATGTGTGGATGGAGGGTTGGATGGATGGATGGATCCATGGAGGGATGGATGGATGGATCCACGGATAGAATGGGTGGGAGAGAAGGGATGGATGGATGGAGGGATTGATGGATGGATGTGTGGATGGATGGATGGATGGATGGATGGATGGATGGATCCATGGAGGGATGGATGGAAGGAGGGATGGATGGATGGAAGGATCCATGGATGGATCCATGGATGGATCCATGGATGTATGCATTAATAGAGATATGGATGGATGGATGGATGGATGGATGGATGGATGGATGGATGGATGGATGATGGATGGATGGACGGGATGGATGTGTGGACGGAGGGATGGATGGGTCCATGGAATGGGTTGGAGGGAATGGATGGCTGTGTGGATGGATGGGGGTATGGATGGAAGGAAGAATGGATCCATGGATTGCTTGGAATACAGCCGTGAGTCTGGGAGCCCCTTCAGGAGTCCCTGACTGGAAGGAGGTTTGTCCTTGCTGGGATTAGGACGGACAGAGGAAATCCCGGGGGGTTGGGTGGGTGATCCCAGAAAAGGCCTTTTCCCTGGATCCAAACACCATGCAGGGCCTGCTCCCGTCCATGCACACGCCATTCCCAAAGGGAAGCACACACCATTCCCAAAGGGAAGCACACACAATTCCCAAAGGGAAGCAGGGACACCACGTCCCCTACCTGGGATCTTCTGGGTCTTCGCTGTCGGGAGGAGACGGAGCCAGGAGGAGGAACATCAGGGATTAACGGACATTCCCAACCAGACACAGCCCACGGGAGCAGGACGTGGGCAGAGGGGCTGATCCTCAAATCCCAGGAATGGTTGGGGCGGGAAGGGACCTTAAGGATCCTCCCATTCCAATCCTGACACCTCCCACGATCCCGAGTCGCTCCAACCTGGTCTTGGACACTCCCAGGGATCCAGGGGCAGCCACAGCTTCTCTGGGAATTCCAGTGGAGCTCCTTCCCACCCTCCCGGCCGGGAATTTCTTCCCAATCCCCGTTTTTTCCAGTGGGAATTCCATTCCCTGTGTCCTGGCACTATAATTCCTGGTGTCACCACGCCTATTTTGTAGGATGGGCTGGAATGGGAGCAATCCCCCAAAACTGAGATTCGCCCAAAATCCAAAATCCACCTCCCCTCCCCAAAATCTGGGATTCATCCCACCGGGATATTTTTGGTACCTTGCCACTGCCTTGTATCCATCGTTAAACTTAATCCTGGATGAGGCACCGGAGAGAAAAAGAGGGAAAACAAAAATTCCCAATCAAATCCCAACGTCAGAATTCCTGAGGGAGCAGGGACGCCCCCTTTCCCAGGGGGATGGGGAGCTCCGGGTGCTCCAGGGAGGGAATTCCAACTGTGCATCCAGCCCAGGGTGTTCCACTCCCCCTATTCCCGGGAAAAAAACCCCGGATCCGCGCTTCTTCCGGCGCGAGGAGCGGGAGCTGTCCCCAGCACTTCCAGGATTATCCATCGCTCCTGCTCCATCTGGGAGATCTCCTCCACCGGGGCGGGCTGCGGGCAATTTACATTCCCAGAATCCAGGAAAAATCTCCCGGTTCTGGAAGCTCTGCTCCATTGGTTTGAACCTTTTCCTGGTTTTCAGGATCCTCGGGATGCGGGGGTTTGTTGTTTTTTTTTTCCCAAGGAATTTAACGGTTCATTAAATTTTTAACGTAATTTAATCAAATTTAACGGAATTGCAGGATCCCGGGATGGTTTGGGTAGGAAAGGGATTTAAAGCTCATCCCATCCCATGGGTTGGAAAAAAAAGATGGAAAACCTTGACTGGGACTTTTTTGGGTTTTTTTCCCCAGGATGGAAAGGATCCCAAACTTCCCGTTCATCCTGGTGGTGGCACTGTGACGTCCCAAAGATCCCTGGGATGCCACAGGGATTTGGGAATTTTGGACCTTTTTGGGAGCTGTTTGGGCCCGGATGAATTATCCACTATCCTGAATTCCAGCCATTCCCAGCACTGATCCACGTCCCCAAGTGCCACATCCATACGGGAATGGGAATGGGAAATGGGGATGGGAATGGGAATGGGGATGGGGATGGGAACGGGAATGGGGATGGGAACGGGAATGGGAATGGGAATGGGAATGGGGAATGGGATGGGATGGGGATGGGGATGGGAATGGGAATGGGGACGAGAATGGGAACAGGGATGGGGATGGGAATGGGAACAGGAATGAGGATGGGAATGGGAATGGGAATGGGAATGGGAATGGGAATGGGAATGGGAATGGGGATGGGAATGGGGACGAGAATGGGAACAGGGATGGGAACGGGAATGGGAACAGGAATGGGGATGGGAATTGGAATGGGGATGGGAATGGGAACGGGAATGGGAACAGGAACTGGATGGAAATGGGAATGGGAACAGGGATGGGGATGGGAATGGGGATGGGAACGGGAATGGGAACAGGAACAGGGATGGGAATGGGGACGGGAACGGGGATGGGGATGGAAATGGGAACAGGGATGGGGATGGGGACGGGAATGGGAATGGGAACGGGAACACCCTGGGCAGCCTGTGAGGATTTTCATCCCCCGTTTCTCCCGGAGCCTGGCACAGATCCCAACTTTGGAGCAGGTGCCAGAGGGATAATTAGCGACAGGCAGTCGGACACGGAAGAAAAGCTCCCATCAATAATTCACCGGGAGCAGGCTCCTCTCGGCTCCCGGCCCTGTCCTCGCCATCAATATTTCAGGGACAGCCCCTATCGGGTGGTGCTCCCCGGGATCTCAGTTTCCAGCTGGGCTCAGCTCAGGTTTTTTGGCAATTCCTGAACTGCCTCTGGAAGAGCCCGCCCCTCACGACTTTTCCCGGGAAATCGAGTCTGTGAATGAATCGTGGAGTTGTAGAATCACGGAATGGTTTGGGGTGGGAAAGGGATTTAAAGCTCATCCCATTCCATGGGCAGGGACAGCTCCCGCTTTCCCAGGTCCTCCAGCTCAGCCTTGGAGGCTTCCAGGGATCCAGGGGCAGCCACAGCTTCCCTGGGAATTCCAGCCCAGCCGCTCTCCACCCTCCCAGGGAAGAATTCCTTCCCAAGATCCGATTTTTTTTTCCCCTGTTCTTGTTTGTTTTCCTCATCGGAACACGAGTCCAGCTTTTTGAAGGATCCTGTCCTGGTTCCAACATCCTCCCATCTCCTGGGATATTTATTTTTTTTTAATCCAGGTTGGAATTTTTTTTATTTCCCCATTCTGGATCCTTTCCTGTGATTTATTTTTTTCCCCCCCCATGGATCTGTTTGGTTAAAATTCCCAACGGATCGAGGAGCCAAAACCATTCCAGGGACCTGGAGCATGGGAAGGTTCCACCTCCCATTCCTGGCTCCTTCATCCTGGGATTCTGTGCGGGAGGAGCAGATTCCAAACCCGGGAACAGGAAAAAACTGGAATTTAACAGATCCAAGCCTTGATGCCCATTCCTGGATTTAAGGAATTTTCTCTGGGAAGCGGGACCTTGGAGGTGGATCAGGGGAAGCGGGAATCTGCTGTGGGAATTTACCTGGAATGCTGATCTTCTTCCGCTTCGTCTCCAAGGCTTGGGAATTCACGGGGAGAGAGGAAAAATTCCGGCTGTGACGTGCGGATAAAGGGGCTCTCCCGTTGTTTTACAAACCGGGAAAAACTTGGGAACACTCCGGCACAGCACAGCACTCCATGCACGCCTGGAATCCCAGGATCCCTCCCCCATGCCACTTCCCGTTGTGCCCACAGGATCCAGCTTTGTCCCAGACTGGATTTTTGGGGATATTCGGCCGATATTCCACCTTTTCCAAGTGGTTTCCCTCCTGCCCGGCCTCCTTTTCCCGCTCCTTCCTTTCCTTTGGGATGGATTTGCTCGAATCCCAAAGGAAAAGTGGGAATGGGTGGGTGCTGTACCCTCTGCCGGGATTCCTGGAAGGAGGAAAAGGGAATTCCCATCCCTTGGAAAACTGCGGGATTGCTGCATTGAAGGGGGTCCTGTTTTCATGGAAATTCCCAAATTTGGGGAAATTCCCAAGCAGAGTGGATCTGCCGATGCAGGAGGGTCACACATTCCCAGAGACCTCCTGGGAAAGAGGGAATGGAGAGGAAAAAATTCCCAAGGAATCAGCCTGGATCCAGCAGCCCAGGAAAAGACGGATCTGCCTCCCCTGGAATCGGCACAATTCCCCAAAATCCTTCCCACTCCTTCCTTTCCTTTGGGATGGATTTGCTGGAATCCCAAAGGAAAAGTGGGAATGGGTGGGTGCTGTACCCCCCTGTGCCGGGATTCCTGGAAGGAGGAAAAGGGAATTCCCAGCCCTTGGAAAACCTTTGGGAAGCCCTTTCCTATCCCTTGGAAAACTGTGGGATTGCTGCATTGAGGGGGGTCCTGTTTACATGGGAATTCCCAAAATTTGGGGAAATTCCCAAGCAGAGTGGATCTGTGGACATGGGAGGGTCACACATTCCCAGAGACCTCATGGGAAAGAGGGAATGGAGGGGAAAAAATTCCCAAGGGATCGGCCTGGATCCAGCAGCCCAGGAAAAGACGGATCTGCCTCCCCTGGAATCGGCACAATTCCCAAATCCTTGATGTGGACATTCTGCTCTGTTGGGAACGGGATGAGGCTCTCCTGGATCTGCCAGAGAGGGATCTTCCTCTGCTTCCAGAGGATGCCAAAATCCGGGATCTCCCGGATCGACCCTCTCCGAGATGTCGGTGCCCGAATCCCAAGGGATCCTCCGGGCGGAAAAAGGGGCTCCAAGCTGGGAATGGGGTGGGAGAAAGGCAGGACAGGGAAGGAAATCCCTGGGATGGTGGGATTTCCCATTGGAAAAGATGGGAATTCAAGCAGGTGCCCCGTGTGCAGGAACGGATTTTGGATAAAGGAAGGAACGCGGGGAAAAGGGGGAAAGGTTTAACCTGCAAAAGGCTGGATTTGGATGGGATTTGGATGGGATTTTGGGGATGGAATTCTCCCCTGGGAAGGTGGGGAGAGGTTGGGATGGAATTCCCAGAGGAGCTGTGGCTGCCCCTGGATCCCTGGGAGTGTCCGAGGCCGGGTCGGATGGGGCTTGGAGCAGCCTGGGATGGTGGAAAGTGTCGAGATCGGGAAGGGATGAGCCTTCAGGTCCCCCTTCCCACCCGGAATATTCCATGGATCCACAATTCCTGACCCATCACCATCCCCGAGGCTGGTCCTGGGACATTCCAGGAGTTCTCTGCCTCGTTTATCCCACTTTTCCTTGTGTATCCCGCTCCCCCTTTTCCTTCCCATGGAATTCCCACCGGATTTCCTGTCAGAAATGCGGGTCTGGAAACACCGGCATTCCCATTTCCAATCCAATTTTTTTTTCCCAGATCTGGGATCTGTGAGTGATGGAGGAGGAAAGGCTTTCCGAAGGAGCCAAGACGTTTTTTGCTCCCGAAGGAATTCTAACCAAATTGGAATCCTTGGATTCCAAAGGACGTTCCACACATCCAAGCACCTTTGGGTCCTTCCCAAAAGCTGGAATATGGAACCCCTTTTATTTTTTGGGTCTTTTGGGTTTTTGGTTGGTTTTTTTGGTGGTTTTTTTTTTTTGGTTGGTTTTTCTTTTTTTTTGTGGGTTTTGTTGTTTTTTTTGTTATTGTTTTTCTTTTGGTTTTTTGGGGGGGTTTTTTGGGGGTTTTTGTGTTTGTTTTGTTTTGTTTTGTTTTTTGGGGTTTTTTTGTTTGGATTTTTTTTATTTTTTTATTTTTATTTTTTTATTTTTATTTTTTTTTTATTTTTGTTTTGTTTTGTTTTGTTTTGTTTTGGGGGTTTTTTTTTTGATTCCTGGTGAATTCCAGCAGCCGTTTGCTACACCCCGAGCCAGGCATTCCTTGGAGCAAAAAATCCTCCAGGAATTCTGGGCGAAAACAGGGATAAAACCCCATTAACACCCCCAGAGGTGCCGAAACCTGGGAATTTTTTGGAATGGGGGATAAACCTTTCCCATCCCAAGGAATTCCCTGTATTTCCAGCATTCCCTGCCTCGCCCCCTTCCTGGTGCTTGCAGGGATGCCTCTGTTCCCGTTATCCCTAAAAACCTGGCTTTGCTTCGGGAATCTCCCTCTCCCGGATTTTGCTTCCACGTCCTCCCTCATCCATGGGAAAAGGGCCGGGGGAATTCCCGCCCTTCCCAGCCGGAATTGATCCGGGGAATCCTGGGATGGATGATCCAGACCCAGCTCTGGTCTCTGCCCTGGAATCCAACAGGATCCATGGCCCAGCCAGGGAAATGGTGGGATGGGATAATGGGATAATGGGATAATGGGATAATGGGATAATGGGATGGGATGGGATGGGATTGGGTTGGGATTGGGGTGGGATGGGGTGGGGTGGGATGGGATTGGATCATGGGATGGGGTGGAATCATGGGATGGGATGGGATAATGGGATAATGGGATAATGGGATCATGGGATCATGGGATCATGGGATAATGGGATAATGGGATGGGATAGGATGGGATCATGGGATAATGGGATCATGGGATCATGGGATCATGGGATCATGGGATAATGGGATAATGGGATGGGATAGGATGGGATCATGGGATGGGATGGGATCATGGGATGGGATAATGGGATAATGGGATAATGGGATGGGATGGGATGGGACGAGACGGGATGGGATCCATGGGATGGGGTGGGATGGATGGGGATTGGGATGGGGATTGGGATGGGGATTGGGATGGAGCAGGACTGGGATTGGGATGGCAGTGCAGGATTGGGATGGGATGATATGGGATGGGATCATGGGATGGGATGGGATCATGGGATGGGATCATGGGATGGGATAATGGGATGGGATGGGATGGTATGGGATATTTTCCATTGGAAGGCACCCACAGGGATCACCTGGCCCAGCTCTGCCCCACCCGAGGCAGAGCCGGTGTTCAATCCCGTCATTACGAGCCTCTCCATCTCCTTCCCGCCATCCCTGATCCCACAGGAACTCAGGAGCTTTTCCCAAAACTCTCCTTCCCGTGGCCGAGCTCCTCTGTGGACAATCCTTGGGATTTCACCCAAAATTCCCCTTCTTCGGCCGCTCCCCAAACTCTCCCGTCACTCCAAGAAAAGCCACAGCAAACAAAATTCCATGCACACACACAGGGAGCCCATTCCCATGGGAATGGCTGATCCCGGGATCTGGGATCAGGGCACGGAGACGGGAGGGCACCTCAAAGGCAAGGCGGCGTTCCCGATCTCCATCCCGGATCCCATTCCAGGGCTGCTTTTCCGGCTGTTCCATCGCTGACCAGCAGCCAGGGAATGGAATTCCAGGGAGAATTCCTGCGGGAGATCCCGCGGGGAACAGGCGGAGCCTCTCCCTACCTGGCGTCCAGGGATCCCTGGCTCAGGGAATCCCCCTCTCCCAGGAGCTCGTCCTCGCTGTGGAAGTACAGCTCATCCTCCTCTTCCATCCTGGTGGGAACGCCGCCGGCATCAGCCCCGCCCCTTCCCGGGATTCCCAAAAAAAAATCGTGGGATCACCGAGTCCGCCGGCTTGGAAAAGCTCTCCCAAGTCCTGCTGTTCCCAGGAGCATTCCCAGCCCTGCCAATCCCTGATCCACGGCCCCGAGGGCCACGTCCACAGGGATTTGGGATCCCACCTGGGATGGGGATCCAGCCCTGACCTGGGCGGCCATGCCAGGGATGGGCAGCCCTTTCCAGGAGGGAATTGTTCCCAAATTCCAGCATGGAACCCCCAAACTGGGACAGGCTCTGCACATTCCACCCCCTTCCAGGAGGGAATTGTTCCCAAATTCCAGCATGGAACCCCCTACCCAGGACAGGGCTCTGCCCATTCCAGCCCTTTCCAGGAGGGAGTTGTTCCCAAATTCCAGCCTGGAGATCCCCCCAGGACATGGCTCTGCACATCCCAGGGATGGGCAGCCTTTTCCAGGAGGGAGTTGTTCCCAAATTCCAGTCTGGAGTCTCCACCCAGGACATGGCTCTGCACATTCCAGAGTTTTCCAGGAGGGAATTGTTCCCAAATTCCAGCCTGGAACCCCCAAACTGGGACAGGCTCTGCACATTCCAGCCTTTTCCAGGAGGGAATTGTTCCCGAATTCCAGCCTGGGACCCCCGCCCAGGACACGGCTCTGCACATTCCAGCCCTTTCCAGGAGGGAATTGTTCCCGAATTCCAGCCTGAGACCCACGCCCAGGACACAGCTCTGCACATTCCAGCCCTTTCCAGGAGGGAATTGTTCCCAAATTCCAGCCTGGAGACCCCTACCCAGGACATGGCTCTGCACATCCCAGCCTTTTCCAGGAGAGAATTGTTCCCAAATTCCAGCCTGGAAACCCACCCGGGACACGGCTCTGCACATTCCAGCCTTTTCCAGGAGGGAATTGTTCCCAAATTCCAGCCTGGAGACGCCCTCCCAGGACACGGCTGTACACATTCCAGCCCCTTCCAGGAGGGAATTGTTCCCAAATTCCAGCCTGGTACCCCCAAACCCAGGACACGGCTCTGCACATTCCTGCCCTTTCCAGGAGGGAATTGTTCCCAAATTCCAGCCTGGAACCCTCTCCCAGGACACGGCTCTGCACATTCCAGCCCTTTCCAGGAGGGAATTGTTCCCAAATTCCAGCCTGGAACCCCCACCCACGACACAGCTCTGCACATCTCAGGCCGGGCAAATGCCACAGCTCTTCCTAAAATGGGGCAGCCGCAGCTCCTCTGGGAATTCCAGCCCGGCCAGGAATTCCTTCCCAAGATCCCATTCCATTCCCCCCTTTCCCAGTGGGAATTCCATTCCCTGGCTCCTTGCCCTCCATCCCTTGTTCCCAAATCCAAGCTCTCCTGGAGCCCCTTTAGGCTCGGGAAGAGGCTCCAAGTTCTCCCTGAATCCTTGATTTTTCTGCTTTAATCCCACTGAGCTGCATCCCGCGGGATCCGTCTGATGAGAAACTGGAAAACCCATCCCAGCAGCATCCCCGGATTCCCTGGAATCCTTGAATCCCAGCCACAGCTTCCTTTTCCCGGTGGGAATTCCATTCCCTGGCTCCTGGCCCTCCACCCTTTTTCCCAAATCCAAGCTCTCCTGGATCTCCTTTAGGCTCGGGAAGAGGCTCCAAAGTTTTCCCAGAATCCTTGATTTTTCTGCTTTAATCCCACAGAGCTGCATCCCACGGGATCCGTCTGATGAGAAACTGGAAAACCCATCCCAGCAGCATCCCCAGATTCCCTGGAATCCTCGAATCCCAGACCGGTCTGTGTTGGGAAGCCACCTTAGATCCCACCCAAGGACACTTCCCGCTATCCCAGGGCTGCTCCAAACCCCCTCCAACCTTTCCTCGGACAATTCCAGGTGGGGATGGAGCATCCCTGGTGCTCCCTGCATCCCCAAATTCCAGTGGCAGGGGCAGGAATCCTTCCTTTCCCGGGAATCCTTCCCTTCCAGCTGCGCCTGTTTGATCCATCGGCGACATTCCCGCTCAGCCCAGCTGGGAGAGGAAGCGGCCGCGCTTCCAATTTGCTTGAAAATTCCCTGGAATTCAGCCCAGCTCCCACGGTTAACGAGCTGCCTCGGAGGGATGCGAGCAATTAGAGGGATATTCCCATCTGAAAAGTTGTTTTTCCATTTTTTCCTGGTTTTTTTCCATTTTTTCCCGTTTTTTTTCCAGCTAAAATAAAGTGCTAATCCCAGACGGAAGGCGATCCAAAAAAAAAAAAACGGGATAACCCCAAGGGGGAGGAACGGGGATGGGAAGAGCAGCTGATTCCGAGGGCTCTGTTTGGATTCACGGCTCCGGGGCCGGATTTAGGGATTTGGCGGTGCTGGGGTGCTCCCAGAGGGGTTTTCCGGCCGTGATTCCACGATTTGGGAACACCGGAGTCGTCCTCCTTTGTCCATGCACGGCCATGGAAGCGGTTGGTCTGTGGGGAGCGGGCAGGGAACGCGGTGTTCCCAAGGGAGCCGTGGGTGACACCAGGGGTGACCCAGCTCCGCCTTCTCCGTCCCCCTCTCCCACTTCCAGGATTCCCCTTCCACCTCCATCTCATTCCTTAAGAATTCCAGACACTTCGGGGCTTTGGCGTCTCCCCTCTTCCAGCTGTTCCCTTTCCCAACGGATTCGAGGGCTCCCAGAGTGGGGAGAAAGCCACCCCTGGACAACACAGCTCCAAAAAACTGTGGAAAGCCACCTCAGCCTTCCACGAAATTCCCCTCGTGGCTGCAAATCCTGGATTTGCAGGATCCCGGAGGCTGGAAAATCCCCCCGTGCCTGATCCCCGCCTTGCCACCAGCCCGGAGCGCTGAGGGTCGCATCCAGGAATTCCTCGGATGCCTCCAGGGGTGGGGACTCCACCTCCATCTCCAAGGATTGTGCCCCGAGTGTCCGTAGGCTCGTGGAGAACCGGTCCCGGCTCGCCCTGGTGGATCCATGGAACATCTCCAGGTGTTGGTGGGATCCAGGTGGCCCCAGCATCTCCTGGTGCTCCAGGACAGAGCTGAACTTCCAGGATTGTAGCACATGGACAAGAAACATCATTCCATGCAGATCCCAAGGAGATCCAGGGATCCAGGGATCTCGCCCTTTATCCCGCTGGAGTCACCTGCAGCATTCCCAGTCCCTGGGCCGGGATGGAAACCGGTCCCTTTGTGTCGAGGAACATCGGGATCCAGTCCCTGGGGTTGTCCCCATCCAGGGGCGGATCCCAGGAGCTCACAAAGACACCCAAGGAAAGCCGCGGATCCCTAAATGGGTGGAAAACTGGAACTTCCCTTGGAAGAACCGGAGGTGTCCCCACCTGCCACCATAGGAATTCCCGGTGGGAATTCCCGGCAGGAATCACCTGGGGTGGGGTTCCGCTTGTCCGGGGGAGGGACTGAGATCCCAATGGCTGCCCTGGAGCCGCCTCAGTCCTGGGAGCACCAGGCGCTCCATGGACACCTGAGGTTCCACCTGGACCTAAATCCCACCAGCAAGCCCTGAGCCCCATCCAGACCTTTCATCCCTGTGGGATCTGCATGGAATGACACTTCCAGTCCATGTGCTCCCGGAAGTCCCTGCTCTCTCCAGGTGTGGTGGAGCACCAGGAGCTGCCGGGGCCACCTGGATCCCACCAACACCTGGAGATGTTCCATGGATCCACCAGCGAGGCCTGAGCCCCATCCAGACCTTTCATCTCCTTGGGATCTGCACGGAATGACATTTCCTATCCATGTGCTTCATTCCTGGAAGGTCAGCTCTGTCTGAAGCACCAGGACCTGCTGGAGACCACCTGGATCCCACCAACACCTGGAGATGTTCCATGGATCCACCAGCGAGCCCTGACCCCCATCCAGACCTTTTATCCCTTTGGAATCTGCATGGAATGACATTTTCTATCCAAGCACTTCAATCCTGGAAGTCCCTGCTCTCTTCAGGTGTGGTGGAGCACCAGGACCTGCCAGAGGCCACCTGGATCCCACCCTGACCTGGAGATGTTCCATGGATCCACCAGCAAGCCCTGACCTGCATCCAGACTTTTCATCCCCTTGGGATCTGCATGGAATGACGTTTTCTCTCAATGTCTTACAATCCTGGAAGTTCAGCTCAGTCCTGGAGCACCAGGACCTTGCTGGAGACCACCTGGATCCCACTGGGACCTGCCGGAGGCCACCTGGATCCCACCAACACCTGGAGCTGCTCCAACAGCTCCTCCAACGTCAGGAGATGCCTCCCAGGAGCAGCTCTGGGATGACGCCGCCCTTTCCCGGAATTCCAAACCCTCCACAAAACCCCACACCCTGAGATCTCCTGGTTACCTCCTGAAGCTCCTCTCCATGGATTGCTGGTGGGACTTCCCGGGAGCGCCCTCGGAGCCACGCCGGTGGCCGGAGAGGAGCCCGTCGGTCTCCAGGGAATCCCGCCCGTCCCCTTCCGAGTGCAGGCTGGGCGTCTCCAGGAATTCCTTGTCGCTCCAGGTGCCCACCGTCCCGTCCAGGGCCTGGTAGCGGATCTCGATGGAGATGCTGGTCTGCGGGACAAGGGGGGGGAGACACGGTCGGAGCCCGGCAGAAAATCCCGGGAAACCCAAAAAAGCAGGAAGAGCCTCGGGTGTTGGGGTGTTTTAGACTTGCTGATCCCAAAGTTTCCTTGCTGATCCCAAAGATTCTTTGCTGATCCCAAATTTTCCCTGTTCCTGGAAATTTTTAGCCTCGCTGATCCCAAAGTTTCCTTGCTGATCCCAAAGTTTCCCTGTTCCTGGACATTTTTAGCCTTGCTGATCCCAAAGTTTCCTTGCTGATCCCAGAGTTTCCTTGTTCCTGGACATTTTTAGCCTTGCTGATCCCAACATTTCCTTGCTGATCCCAAAGTTTCCCTGTTCCTCAACATTTTTACCCTCTCTGATCCCAAAGTTTCCTTGCTGATCCCAAGGTTTCCTTGTTGATCCCAAATCTTTCCTGTTCCTGGACATTTTTAGCCTTGGTGATCCCAAAATTTCCCCATTCCTGGACATTTTTTGTCTTGGTGATCCCAAAGTTTCCTTGCTGATCCCAAAGTTTCCTTGCTGATCCCTAAGTTTCCCCATTCCTGGATATTTTTACCCTTGCTGATCCCAAAGTTTCCCAGTTCCTGGACATTTTTAGCCTTGCTGATCCCAAAGTTTCCTTGCTGATCCCAATGTTTTCCTGTTCCTGGACATATTTGGCCTTGGTGATCCCAAAGTTTCCTTGCTGATCCCAAAATTTCTCTGTTCCTGGACATCTTCCCTCTTTTTTTTCCCTAAAATCTCCCCCTTTTTTTTTCCTTTCCCTAAAACCTTCCCCCCTTTTTTTCCCTCCCTAAAATCTTCCCCTTTTTTTTTTCCTTCCCTAAAATCTTCCCCTGGATTCCAAATGGAATCAAATCCCTGGGATTTCATCCCGCTGCCTTTGCTCCCCTTGGCCGAATTCCTTCTAAAAGCTCGGATTCGGACAAAGCAAAATGGGGGAAAATAATTTTTAAAAAAGGCCAAAAAACCACACAATTCTCAATTCCCTCTCCTAAAAAAACGCCTCTTTTGAAAAGCTTCTTTTGAAAAGCTGCCGAGATCAAAGTCCAAGGAAAAAGCACTTTTCCACCTCCACTCCGCTTCCATGGAGAAATTATCTGTTATTTTGGGCTCGAAAATGATGGATTTTAGGTAAGAGCACACAGACACAAAAAAAAAAGAAAAAAAAAGGTTAAAAAACGGGAAATGGGGAAATTTCTTGCAGAAATCCTCATTTTTTTTCTGTGCTGGTGTTCAAGGGGAGGTGCAGCCCCAAACGAGGGGATGCTGGAAGGCTGGAAAAAATCCCAGGATTTGGGAAAATAACAATTCCACTCAGGGATTCCGCACGTGGCAGCCCGGAGGGTGACTCAGCCCCAGCTGGGAGATTTGGGGGAAGGTTTTGATTGATTGCTCTTCTTCTTTTTTTCTTTTTTTTGGCAAAATCCAAATTTGAGTCATCCACACTTAATTTTCCGTCTTGTGACGCCCCCCCAAGCTGTTGGAGAATATTTTAAAATGGTAAAAATAAGAATAAAATAAATGTTAAAAATAAGAATATTTTAAAATATTCAAACAAACAAACAAACAAACAAACAAAAAAAAAACCAAAAACAAAAAAAAAACCCCAAAACAAACAAACAAACAAAAACCAGGAAATTAGGAGGAAAAACAGGGATCAAAGTCGGAATGTTCAGATTTTCACTGTTTTTTTCAAATTTTCACAGTTTTTCAAACCTTTTCAGACATTTGGGGTTAAAAAAAAAAAAACAACAAAACTCCTCTCCCAGCTGGATTGAGGAGTTAAAAAAAAAATAAAAAATCCTTTTGGAGGCAGGAAAAATCAGGGATTTATCCAAAGCCAAAGATCCGCGGGATGAGTGGGATCATCCCCTCGGAAGGGCAATTAGGAGGTGTGGGTTGGAACGGGGAGAAATTCCCCTTGGGAAAAAAAAAAACAATGGGATGGGGGAGGAAAACTGAAGGGGGAGAAAATTCCCTGCGGAGCTGGGAGGGGTTGATCATTCCCTGGGGATTTTAAATTGATTTTTTATGGATTTTTAATGGAATTCTTTTCTTTTCCCCTCCTGCTGCTTGAGAAAATAAAAAAAAAAAAAAAATTAATTCAGAACCATCCTGGATTTTTTTGTTGCAGGAGATTGGACACGGTTGGAATTTCACTCCTGGCTCCAATTTCCAGGCAATTTCGCTCTCCTGGAGTTTTTTAATCTCCCGGCCAAGGCAATAAAGTCTGGGAGCTGCCAGGGATGGTTCTCAGCCAGCCCGGAAAAATAAAGGAAAATTATTTCCAAGCTCTCCTTTGGGTTCCATTAGGGAAAAAAAATGAGGCTGTTCCCAGAAACTGCCGCGGGATTGGGGGTGGGAAAGGAGCTGGAATCCCATCCCGTTCCAACCCCGGCACCTCCCACCATCCCAGGGTGCTCCAACCTTTCCTTGGACACTCCCAGGAATCCAGGGGCAGCCACAGCTCCTCTGGGAATTCCAGCCCAGCCAGGAATTCCTTCCCAAGATCCCACCCCAAGCTCCCCTTTCCCAATGAGAATTCCATTCCCCGTGTCCTGCCCCTCCATCCCTTGTCCCCAGGTCCCTCTCCAGCTCTCCTGGAGCCCCTTGAGGCTCGGGAAGAGGCTCCAAGTTCTCCCTGCATCCTTGATTTTTCTGCTTTAATCCCACAGAGCTGCATCCCGCGGGATCCATCTGATGAAGAACTGGACAACCCATCCTGGAGCCATCCCCGAATTCCCTGGAATCCTTGAATCCCAGACACATCTTCCTTTTCCCAGTGGGAATTCCATTCCCTGGCTCCTGTCCCTCCATCCCTTGTCCCCAGATCCCTCTCCAGCTCTCCTGGATCCCCTTGAGGCTCGGGAAGGGGCTCCAAGGATTCCCTGGATCCTTCTTTTTCTTCAGCCGGACATTCCCAGCCCTTGGAGCAGCTCCGTGGCCTCCTCTGGGCTCCTGCTCTGTTTTCCCAGACCCTTGGATGACACGGAAAAATCCCTGGGGCATCTCCTCGCTGGGAATCCCATCATTCCCACCCCTCTGGGATGAGAAACACCCCCACCCCAAAATCCCGGGATCATCCTGGAGGGAAAAGCTCCGGCAGTTCGGAGCCGCTTCCCTCCACCGCCTTCCCCCCCATCTCCCGGGAGCCGTTTCCCATGGAAACGGAGTTTGGGAAGCTGGCTTGGAAACGCAGCTATTTCTGATCCCGGTATCCAACCCAACCCCCGGGGGGGCGGTTCCATGGAAAATCGGCCCCGCCCCTTTTCCCGGGAAGCCGCTGCCGCATCCAGCACCAAGGACAGCGGCGGGCACGCGGAATTCTTGGAATTGGAGGCGGGGGGGAACCGGGATTTCGTTGAAGAGGCTGCTGCCTGGGGGGATGGAGGGAATTGAACCAATAAAAATAAAAATAAATAATAATAATGAAAATAAATAATAGAAATAGAAATAATAGTAATAATAATAATAATAATAATAATAATAATAAAAATATATATATATGAAAATAACCCACAACAACAACAACAAACAACAAACCCTCCCCAAAAGAAACAAACCCACAAAAAAATAAAAATAAAAATAAAAATAAAAATAAAAATAAAAATAAAAATAAAAATAAAAATAAAAATAAAAATAAAAATAAAAATAAAAAAATAAAAATAAATAAAAATAAAAATAAAAATAAAAATAACCCACAACAACAACAAACAAGAAAAAAAACCAAAAAAAACAAACCCACAAAAAAACCCCCAAAACCAAACCAAACCAAAACAAAAACCACAAAAAAACCGACCCTCCCCAAAAAACACAAAAAACCCCAAACCAACAACAACAAAAAAAACCAACAAAAACCCCCAAACAAACAAACCCACAAAAAAACTCAAAAAACAAAACAAAACAAAAACCACAAAAAAACCACCCCCCCAAAAAAAAACCACAAAAAACCCCAAAACCAACCACAACAAAAAACAACAAAAAACCCAAACAATCAAACTAACCCACAAATGAAAAAAACAAAAAACCAAAACAAAACAAAAAAAACCCAAAATAATCACAAAAAACCAACCCCCCCCAAAAAACACAAACAAAAACAAAAACAAAAACAAACAAAAAAACCCAAACAAACAAAAAGAAACCCAAAACCAAAAAAGACCCAAACCAAACCAAACCAAACCAAAAAAAAAAAAAGGAATCCAACCCTGAGGAGAGAGGGGAAAACGTGAGGAGTGCAGATGTGCTTGGGAAAAAAAAAATAATTCCAGCTGGTCTCGGGTTTTTTTGGGAAGCTGCCTGATTAAAATCCCTCTCCGAAGGAGGAAAATGGAGTATTTTTGGGATCCTTCAGTGCCGCATGGGGCAGAGAGGAAAAATCGATGGATGGAAGTTGAATCTCTCCCAAATTCCCGGTGGTAAAGTAATTCCTGGTGGCCTCCTCACCCGGCCAGGGCTTGGGATGGAATCCCGGAATCCCAGACTGGTTTGGGTGGGAAGTGACCCTAAATTCCATCTCATTCCAACCCTGAAATCTCCCGCCGTCCCAGGCTGCTCCAGCCTGGCCTTGGAACAATTCCAGGGATCCAGGAGCAGCCAGAGCTTCTCTGGGAATTCCGGCCCGGCCCCTCCCCACCCTTCCAGCCGGGAATTCCTTCCCAAGATCCCATCCATCCCTGCCCTCTGGAATGGGGTGGAACTGGAGGAGCTTCAAGGTCCCTCTCAACCCAAACCATTCCATGAATCCATGACAGAGGATGCTTTGAATCCCCTCGGTGGGATTTTTATGGAAGTTGGGGATGTAAAAAGGAGGAAAGAGGAAGGGAGACCCTTCCTGGAATCCTGAGTGAATCTCGCCCCCCTGTTCCCAAAATTCCTTCCCAGAGAGGAGCTGGGCTGTGAATGGATCCAATCCCAGGGCTGGGAGAGCTGGGAATGTCCAGTTGGATCAGGGAAGGATCCAGGGAAATCTTGGAGCACCTTCCCGAGCCTCAAGGGGCTCCAGGAGAGCCGGGATTTGGGAAAGGGCTGGAGGGGCTGGGATCCAGGGAATGGAATTCCCACTGGGAAAGGGGAGCTCGGGGTGGGATCTTGGGAAGGAATTCCCATCTGGGAGGGTGGGGAGGGGCTGGGCTGGAATTCCCAGAGGATCCCTGGATCCCTGGAAGCATCCAAGGAAAAGTCGGAGCACCCTGGGATGGTGGGAGGTGTCGGGGTTGGAATGAGATGGGATTGGAAGTCCCTTTGGAATTCAGCAGTTCCATTCCGTGGGTTCTGGTTCTCCCATCCCTGCTTTTTTCCCCATCCCAAACTTCCCACCCTTTCCCAATCCCGGCCCCCTCTGTGCACCCTCCGGACATTCCCGGCTGCCTCATCCCTTCAGGGGCGGGGATCCGGGTGGGAACGCCGATATTCCCAGTTCCCAGGGATCCGGGTGGGAACGCTGATATTCCCGCTTCCCACGGATTCACGGACACGCGGATCAAGGAACGGCGGGAACGATTCCCAGCCCGGTTGACCCACCTGGATGGCGGAATTGTTGTCGTCGATCAGGGTGTCCGTCACCTCCAGCTGCCCTTCCGCCACCACCTTCTGCAGGACCATCCGGAACGTCCCGATGAGCCTGCGGAGCAAAAAGAAGGAAAAATCCCGGGAGTTTTCACCCACTGGGATCTGGTTTTCCTGGGAAAAAATGGGCTTCCCTGTCCAAGGAGATGGACGGGGCTCGGCTTCCCGTTTTCCTTGGGAAGAGGGAGAGATCCCAGATCAGGTCTCAGTGGAGATAACGGGAGAAGCTGGGAGAGGAGCCGTTCTGAGGGAATGCTGCTGGGATAAGGGAAGAGGGGGATCTGGGAAGCGTCGCCCTGGAATTCCTGGGATGAGGCTGAGGGACCCCAAAGTGGCTTTTTTCCACACGGAATGTCCACGGTGGTTTCCAGGCTGGTGACTCCAACAAGGACCAGGGACTGTTCCTCATCCGTCTGCACCAGGTCATGGAAACGTGGAATGCTTTGGGTGGGAATGGACCTGGGAATTCCACCTGATTCCTTCTGCGATCCCAGGTGGCTCCAAGCAGGATGATTCCCTGGGAAAGGGGTCGGAATGGTGTGGAATCCCTCTGCTCTCCTTATCCCACCTTCCCAGGGGCGTCTGGAAGTGGAGACCAAACCAGGATGGAGGTCCCAAGATTTGGCTCTTGTCGGTTTCCGGGGATGATGGATGGATCCATGGATCCATGAATGGATGGATGGATCCATGGATGGATGGATGGATCCATGGATGGATGGATGGATCCATGGATCCATGGACGGATGGATGGATGGATGGATGGATGGATGGATGGATGGATGGATGGATCCATGGATGGATCCATGGATGGATGGATGGGATGGATGGATGGACGGATGGATGGATGGATCCATGGATGGATCTATGGATGGCTGGATGGACGGATGGATGGATGGACCCATGGATGGATGGATGGATCCATGGATGGATGGATGGATCCATGGATGGATGGATGGATGGATGGATCCACGGATCCATGTATCCAACAGGAAAACCTTTCCTTTGTTCACTCCACAGTTCCCAACTCAGAAGACATAATGCATCCCGTGGAAACCTCCTTCTTCTCCAAGAGGAGGAGGAAAAAAAAAGGCTGCTGCATCCCCCTGGATTTCAGGGTTTGGAAAACAACGTCATTCCCTGTCTGTCGGAGCGGCGATGGCACTTTTTGTTTTGGAAGGTATTCCTGGAGAAAAGCCTGGCTTCGTTCCATGGGGAATGCTGCGCTGGAAGGTCCCACAAGGACCATCTGGGCCCATTCCAGCCGTTCCTCAGGAGTGGAGCCTGCAGGGCTCTGGATTCCTGCAGCTCTTCCTGGTTTTTTAACCTGTTTGGAATCCAAAACATTCCCGGGTGTGGTGGTGGCTTCCCTGCTCCTCCTGGATCCAGGCGGATCCAGGGACTTTTGGAAGGAACAGGGAATTCCTCCTGGGAAATCCACCCCACAGAGCTGCTCTAGCTCTGGGATCCAACATCGGGACGTGGAGCTGCTGGAGCTCCGAGGGCTGGGAGAGCTGGGAATATCCAACTGGAGAAGGGAAGGATCCAGGGAATCCTTTGGAGCCCCTTCCAGGGCCTGAAGAGGCTCCAGGAGAGCTGGAGAGGGACAAGGGATGGAGGGGCAGGACACAGGGAATGGCTTCCCACTGGAGAAAGGGAGATTGGGAAGGAATTCCTGGCTGGGGGGGTGAGGAGGGTCTGGGCTGGAATTCCCGGAGAAGCTGTGGCTGCCCCTGGATCCCTAGGAGTGTCCAAGGAAAGGCCGGATAGGGCTTGGAGCAGCCTAGGTGTCAAGGTGGGAATGGGATGATCCTTAGGGTCCCTTCCCACCCCAAGCATTCCATGAATCCATGACAAAACCAGGAAGCTCAGCGCCATCCCAAGCCCCGCAGCAGCGGGCAGGGATGGGTGGGATCTCGGGAAGGAATTCCTGGCTCTGAGGGTGGCCAGCCCCCCGCCCCCGGCACGGAGCTCCCAGAGGAGCTCCCGTCCTTCCCGGGATCCTTCCTGAGCCACTTCCCCCATCCGGGCAGGATCCGGGCGAGACGGGATTAAATATTCAGGAGTTGTTGTTCGATTCCAAGTGTTCCATAATTCATCAGGGCCCGGCTCCCCTCCCTTCCCCGGCATTTCTGCTGATGGAAAAAAAAAAAAAAAAAAAAGGGAAATTTTCTGGGTCATCTGTGATTTTATCAGCCCGGAGGAGCAGCTCCGGTTTCCAACCCCGGCCAGGCCAGTTCTGCACCTGGAGCTCGCTCAAATCCCGGGATCAGGGAGCCCGGGATGCTCCAAACCCTCGGAGCGATCAGGCTTTGCCCTCATGGTGCATCCCAGCTTCCAGGGATGTCTCCTGTATCCCCAAGGCCATTCCAGGGACAAGGGGGTGATGGTGGATCCCATGAATCCGGTCAGTCTGTGCCAGCCCTGAGGTTTTCCAAGGGCAGGAATTCCAGCTGTCTGTGCCAAGAGCATCCTCCAGCCCAGGGAATCCCGTTTTCCCTCCTCGGCTCCCTCAGCCTTTGGATTCTGTTTGATCCATGGGCAAGTTCTGCTCCTGAAGCCAGGGTGAGGCTCGGTTTTGGGAATGGCATCTCCGTCCATGGATCCATCCCTCCATCCCATCCCATCCATCCATCCCTCCATCCCATCCCATCCCATCCATCCATCCATCCATCCATCCACCCCTTCCATTCATCCATCCATCCACGGATCCATCTGTTCTGTCCATCCATCCCATCCATCCATCCCTCCTTCTATTCATCCCTCCATCCATGGATCCCTCCATCCATGGATCCCTCCATCCATGGATCCCTCCATCCATCCCTCCATCCATCCATCCATCCATCCCTCCATCCCTCCATCCATCCCTTCCATTCATCCCTTCCATTCATCTATCCATCCATGGATCCATCTGTTCTGTCCATCCATCCCATCCATCCATCCCTCCTTCTATTCATCCCTCTCACCCTCCATCCATGGATCCATCCATCCATCCATCCATCCCTCTATCCATGGATCCATCCATCCATCCATGCATACCTCTATCCATGGATCCATCCATCCATCCATCCATGGATCCATCCATCCATCCATCCATGGATCCATCCATCCAGTCCTCCCTCCATCTATGGATCCATGGGTCCCTCCATCCATCCCTCCATCCACAGATCCATGGATCCCTCCATCCATGGATTCATCCCTCTCTCCATCCATGGATCCATCCATCCATCCCTGGGAACTGACAAGACCCAAATCCTGCAACCTCCATCCCGGTTTGCTCCCCACTTCCAGAAAGGTGGGATAAGGACAGCAGAAGGATTCCAAACCTTTTGACCCCTTTCCCAGGGAATCATCCTGCTGAACCCTGACGGAATTGTCCAAGGCCAGGTGGGACATCAGGGCTTGGAACACCGTGGGATAGCGGGAGGCGTCCATTCCTGTTTGGAACCCGCAGCTTTTCCATGGATGTCCAAATCCCTGCCAGGACAATCCTGGTTAATTCCAGCTCCTTCCTCCTGCGGCTCCTCCAGCTGGAACGAAGAGCCTTTGTCCCTCTCCGGCCAAATTGCAGCTTCATCCGGAATTAGAGCTTCCAAAATCGCTTCCCTCCTAATTATCCCCTTCCCTCCACTTCCAGCAGCCCGGAATTATTCCGGGTTCGTGTCCACCTGGAATATTTCTGGAGAAATCTGGGACACTCCTGGGCTGCTCCAGCTCAGCACCCTCCAGGTGTTAAAATTCGCTCCAAGTTTCTTCCCCGCTTTTTCTTCGGGAAACTCTTGCAAAAATTCCCGTTCAACAGAGATGGAATTTTTTCCTTGGAAGGCGAGCGGAGTGGGATGATGAGTGAGGATGGAAATATCCCACCAGGAAATTTGGGATGAGGTTCCCGGAGGGGTAGTTCGGGTGCGCTCGGGCCCTCGCTCCGCATTTGGATCGGTGTCGCTCCAAGTTTTGGATCCGGAAGTGAAAAATTCCACAAAATCTGAGCTGAAGGGGTCACGCACCAGGGGCTGGGATTGGACATCCAGGATTCCAGCACGGAATCCCGGAACGGTTTGGGTGGGAAGGACCTGGAAGCTGATCCCATTCCAACCCCGACCTTCTACAACCCCAGATCGCCCCAAGCCCCATCCCCAAAAATTTTGGCTTTGGAGACTTCCAGGGATGGGGCAGCCACAGCTTCCCCGGGAATTCCCTCCCAGCCCCTCCCAGCTGGGAATTCCATCCCAAAATCCCGTGTGGGGAGGGCAGTTGGACAACAGGGAACCCTGCAGCTCCAGAGTTCACTTCTTTCCGTTCTCCGGCTCCAGCGCCGGATAATTTTCCACGGATGAAAAGGCGGAATGACAATTTTCCGCGGACGAAACGCGGAATGATGATCTTCCGTGGATGAAATGGCAGAATGACGATTTTCTGCAGACGAAAATGTGGAATGATGATTTTCCGTGGACGAAAAGGTGGGATGATGATTTTCCATGGATGAAAAGGCGGGATGACAATTTTTCATGGACAAAAAGGCAGAATGATGATTTTCCACAGACGAAAATGCGGAATGATGATTTTCCATGGATGAAAAGGCGGAGCGATGATTTTCCGCGGACGGAAGGTGGGATGATGATTTTCCACGGATGAAAAGGCAGAATGATGATTTTCCATGGATGAAACACGGAATGACGATTTTCCGCAGATGAAAAGGCGGGATGACTATTTTCCATGGATGAAAAGGTGGAATGATGATTTTTCATGGATGAAACCTGGAATGACGATTTTCCATGGATGAAAAGGCGAGATGATGATTTTCCACGGATGAAAAGGTGAAATGATGATTTTCCATGGATGAAAAGGCGGGACGACGATTTTCCGCGGACAAAAAGGTGGAATGACGATTTTCCGCGGATGAAAAGGCGGGATGATGATTTTCCGTGGATGAAAAGGCGGAACGATGATTTTCCACAGATGAAACGCGGAATGATGATTTTTCCATGGATGAAAAGGCGGGATGATGATTTTCCATGGATGAAAAGGTGGAATTATGATTTTCCATGGATGAAAAGGCGGGATGACAATTTTCCACGGATGAAAAGGCAGAATGATGATTTTCCGTGGATGAAAAGGTGAAATGATGGTTTTCCATGGATGAAAATGTGGGATGATGATTTTCCGCAGATGAAAAGGTGGAATGATGATTTTCCACGGATGAAAAGGCAGAACGATGATTTTCCGTGGATGAAACCAGGATCCCTCCGGAAACACAAAGGACTGGAGCTCTGCCAGGATCTCCATGGCTGGAGGAGACCAAAAGAAGGGACCGAGCTCTGTTTCCATCCCGGAGGTTCCAGGGATGGATCAAACCCTTCGGAATCCGGCTCCTGGAGCAGCTCCTGCCTCTTCTCCGTTCGGGATCGGTTTTCCAGCAGGGAAATTATCCATGCTCCCCCTGCTCCGGGTTGGGAATGTGGCTTTGGGCCTTTTCCCGTTGCTGCTCCAGAGGAAAACAGGGACGAGGAGGAGACGGGAACCCCTTGGAGCAAAAGCTCCTGGGTTTTGTGCACATTCCTCAAGGATTGGGATCTCTGCCTGGTGTTATCCCTGTTTTCTGCTCAAGGAAAACCTGCTGGGCCAGGCTGGACCAAAAGTTTGGGAATGGGACCACTGGACCACTGGATGGTGGCAAATCCTCTCGGATTCATCCCTGGCTGTCCCTCTCCTTTTTTTTTTTTTTTTTCTCCTGGATCTTCCCCTCTCCTGGGTGTGATTCCCATTCCCACATCCCTCAGGAGTGTCCCACTTTTTGAGCAGCTTTTCCTGCTCAAATCTCCCAAAAATTTGGGATCTCAGATTTTCCTCCATCCAGCCTCTCCCAGGGCCTGGAAGAATGGGAAAAAAACATCCCAGGAATTTTTTCCCATCCTGGAGGGGTCCTGAAGGTCTCCCAGAGGATCAGGAGACTGTGGAAAACCAATTCCAGCAGGATCCCGGCATTCCCAGCCAGGCCATCCCACCTCACATCAGGATTTTCCAGGCTGGGATCGGGTGGATTATTTCCTGGTTGGAAATGCATGGGAATTTCATTCAGGATGTGGAGACCCCACAATTCTTGACCCTTCCCTCATGTGGAGCTTTTCCAGCGGGAATTCCCACCTGGGAATGACCCACGGGCAGGATGTGTCTCCACCCGCACCTGGAGGCTTTGGATGTGTCCCGGAGAGTCTGGAAATTCCCAATCCAGGAGTTTTTTTGGGATTTTTTTGGGATGCCGTGGCGGGTTAGGAGGCTTCTCCCTCACCCAACCCTGCCCTTTTCCTTGGATACTCAGCGCCCTGGGAACGCTCCCGGGGACCCTCTGGAGCTGGGATGAACCCACCAGGACCCGGAGGCAGCTGGATGAGGCCGGACCGGGATCGTATTCCCAGGAATCGGCTGCCGGTGATGGCCACGGCGGCAAGGGGACAAAAGGAGCCGCTGGGGCGTGACTCCCTGGTCGTTCCGGAGGGTCTGGATCGGCTCCTGGATCAGGTATCCCGGGCCTTTTTCCAAAGCCTTTGATCAACAGCCTCCATCAGCTGCACGTGAATTATTCACCGAGCGCCCGGATCGGCTTTCCCAGCCCCGACGCTCCCGAGCCTCTTCCTCCTCCTTTCCTCCTTCTCCTCCTCCTCCTCCTCCTCCTCGTCCTCCAGGAGGATTTGGGGGATGGGCCGGAGTTCCAGCACTGCCTTGGTTTTGTGGGAATTCCTACTCCAGACATTCCCAGCATTCCTGGAGGGGTGTTCCCCAAAATTCTCCCTCCTTTCCCTCCTCCTCCAGGAGGATTTGGGGGATGGGCCAGAGTTCCTTGGTTTTATGGGAATTCCTACTCCAGACATTCCCAGCATTCCTGGAGGGATGTTCCCCAATCCTCTCCCTCCTCCCTCTTCAAACTCATTTCTGGACAAGGACGCTGGGCTGGAATTGCAGACCACGGGATTTCTTTTCCCTCGGCATTCCCGGAGGGATGTTCCCAAAATTCTCCCTCCTTTCCCTTCTCCTCCAGGAGGATTTTTGGGATGGGCTGGAGTTCCAGCAGTGCCTTGGTTTTATGGGAATTCCTACTCCAGACATTCCCAGAATTCCTGGAGGGATGTTCCCAATCCTCTCCCTCCTCTCTCTTCATTTCTGGACGAGGACTGGCTGGAATTACAGACCATGGGATCTCTTTTCCCTCGGCATTCCCGGAGGGATGTTCCCAAATTCTCCCTCCTTTCCCTTCTCCTCCAGGAGGATTTGGGGGATGGGCCGGAGTTCCAGCACTGCCTTGGTTTTATGGGAATTCCTACTCCAGACATTCCCAGAATTCCTGGAGGGGTGTTCCTCAATCCTCTCCCTCCTCTCTCTTCCCACTCATATCTGGCTGGAATTGCAGACCATGGGATTTATTTTCCCTCGGCATTCCCAGAGGGATGTTCCCAAAATTCTCTCTGCTTTCCCTTCTCCTCCAGGAAGATTTTTGGGATGGGCCAGAGTTCCAGCACTGCCTTGGTTTTATGGGATTTCCTACTCCAGACATTCCCAGCATTCCTGGAGGCATGTTCCTCAATCCTCTCCCTCCTCTGTCTTTCCACTCATTTCTGGACAAGGACGCTGGGCTGGAATTGCAGACCATGGGATTTCTTTTCCCTCGGCATTCCCGGAGGGATGTTCCCAAAATTCTCCCTCCTCTCCCTTCTCCTCCAGCTGATCCAGAGTTCCAGCACTGCCTTGGTTTTACAGAAATTCCTACTCCAGACATTCCCAGCATTCCTGGAGGGATATTCCCAACTCTCTCCCCTCCTCTCTTTTCCAGGTTATTCCTGGAAAAAGGAGGGTTTCCTGGAGTTCCAGCACTGCCTGGGTTTAATTGGGAATTTCCTATTCCACGTATTCCCAGCGTTCCTGGAGGGATTTTTCCCCAGCACCAGCTCCTCTCTTCTCCTCCCCACCCTCCCAGCTGGAAATTCCTTCCCAAGATCCCACCCCAAGCTCCCCTTTCCCACTGGGAATTCCATCCCCTGGCTCCCGCCCCTCCAGCCCTTTCCCAAATCCCGGCTCTCCTTTCCCTCCCAGGATTCCCTGGATCCTTCCCTGATCCAGCTGCACATTCCCAGCTCTCCCAGCCCTGCGATTGGATCCAGCCCCATCCCAGCTCCTCTCTGGGAAGGAATTTCAGGATCCAGGGGTTTCCCTGGGAATTCGGGACTCCAGGAAGGGTCTCCCTTCCCTTTCCCATCCCCGAATTCCATAAAAATCCCTCGGGATGGATCCTGAGTGTCCTGGATCCCAGAATCCTGTAACGATTTGGGATTTGGGATCCATGGAGCTTCCATCCCATCCCAGGGACACTTCCCACCATCCCAGGGTGATCCAAACCCACCCTTGGGCACTGCCAGGGATTCTCTGGGAATTCCAGCCCGGCCGGGAATTCCTTCCCAAGATCCCACCCCGAGTTCCCCTTTCCCACTGGGAATTCCATCCCCTGGCTCCCGCCCCTCCAGCCCTTTCCCAAATCCCGGCTCTCCTGGAGCCCCTGGAGGCTCGGGAAGCAGCTCCAGGATTTCCCTGCTCTTTTCCAGGTGTCCTCACGGATCCACCTGGAAAGGGACCTTCAATCCCATCCCATCCCAATCCCGACACCTCCCACTATCCCAGGTGGCTCCAAAGCCTCGTCCAACGTTTCCTTGGACACTTCCAGGGGTGGGGAAACCACAATTTCCCTGGACACAACCGATTGGAGTTTGGAAAACCTGGGAAAACGCATCCCGGCGTCGACTTCCACCCGGATAATCCGCCACCCAAAAGAAATTCCCATGGGAATGGGATGGGATTTCCTTTAAAACACCGGAATTTTACGGGAAAAGAACTTTGGGGGGAAAAACCCGGAGCTGAGCGCCGTAGAATTCCAGGGGTGAATTCCAGTGCCGGAAATTCCCGGGAAACTCCCACTGACGCCTCTTCCCGCGGGATGAATTCCGAGTGGGCCCCGGGAAGAGGGAAGGACTCGGACTCACCTGTTGGTGAAGACCTTGCTGTAGTTGAACACCTGGATCTCCAGGATCTCGTTCCCGTCGACGTTGGTCGCCACCGGCCAGCGGAAAGTCTGGGAAAAGGAGGAGAGGGATCAGCCGGGATCGACTGGGAGAAGGAGGAGAGGGAAGAGATGGACGATTGTTTTGGGAAAAGGAGGGGATGGATGAGCCAGGATTAGTTGGGAAAAGGAGAGGGAAGAGCCAGGATTGTTTTGGGAAAAGAAGGCAATGGATGAGCCAAGATTGGTTGGGAAAAGGAGAGGGAAGAGATGGATGATTGTTTTGGGAAAAGGAGGAGATGGATGAGCCAGAATTAGTTGGGAAAAGGACAAGGAAGAGCCAGGATTGTTTTGGGAAAACGAGGAGATGGAGGAGTCAAGATCGATTGGGAAAAGGAAGAGAGGGATGAGCCAGGAATGGTCGGGAAAATGAAATGGATGAGCCAGGATTGTTTTGGGAAAAGGAGGAGATGGATGAGCCAGGATCAGCTGGGAAAAGGAAGAGAGGGAAGAGCCAAAATTTCTTCCTCCTGAGACAAAGTAAAACGGAGCCAAAAAATCCCAGCAGGAATTTCCCAGCTTGGATAAACAGGATTTTGGTTTTGGGGGTTTTGGTGGGGTTTTTTTTGGTTTTTGGGGGTTTTGGGGGGTTTTTTTGGAGTTTTTGTGGGTTTTTTATTTGTTTGGTTTTTGTTTGGTTTTGGTTTTGGTTTTGTTTTTTGGATTTTTTGTTTTGGTTTTTTGGGGTTTTTTTTGGTTTTTGGTTTTTGGTTTTTGTTTTTTGAGTTTTTTGTGGGTTTTTTTTTGTTGGGTTTGGTTTTTGGTTTTTTGTTTTTTGGGGTTTTTTTGTTTTGCATTTTGTCTTGTTTTGGGTTTTGTGGGGTTTTTTTTGTTTTGTTTGTTTGGTTTTGGGGGTTTTTTTGTTGTTTTTTGCTTTTTGGTTTTTTGGTTTTTTTGGGGGGGGTTTCTTTGTTTTTGGTTTTTTGGTTTGGTTTGGTTTTTGGGTTTTTGGTTCTTGGTTTTTTGGGTTTTTTTCCCCGAAATTCACGGCAGAAAACACGGAAAAAAAACACTTCTGTGTTTTTTAATTTGCCCTCGAGTCGGAAAAACTCCGCCGGGATTTTTCCCGCCCCTGTCCAGCCAGGAATCCTCGGAGCAGATGCCAACAAAAATTGGGAACGGAGATTTCACCTGGACTGGGAAATCCTTGGAAATCGAGCGGGATTTTAGGATAAAAGAAAAATATGGAAAATTTTTCTTACCTCCTCAAACTTGGCCTCGTCCTCGCAGTTTTCCAGCACCCGGGTGTAGAAGGAAAGTCCTGGAGAGGGGAAAAAAGAGGGAAAACCGCTGGAAAAAGGGGTGGGAGAGACTCAGGATTTTGGGATTTGGGGATTTTGAGCCCAGGGTGGGAAAACCTCCCGGCTGGAATTCCACCCCTGGATCCCCTCCCTGCTCCAACCCTTCCCAATCCCAGATATTTTTTTTCCCCGGGAGGGATCCGTGAGTGGAATCCCTCATTTTCCAGCCCCATTCCCGACTGGAAGCCTCTCCCGGTGGCTCCCTAATTAACTCCCGGCTCCCTAATTAGCTCCCGGCTCCCTAATTAGCTCCGAGGCAATTAAGGTGGGAATGAAGTTGGGAATTCCCATGGGATTCAGCTGCTCTGATCCTGCTGGAGATTCCACCCCCACCAAAATAAAATAAAATAAAATAAAGTAAAATAAAGTAAAATAAAATAAAGTAAAATAAAGTAAAATAAAATAAAGTAAAATAAAATAAAGTAAAGTAAAATAAAATAAAGTAAAATAAAATAAAATAAAATAAAATAAAATAAAGTAAAATAAAATAAAATAAAATAAAATAAAATAAAATAAAATAAAATAAAATAAAATAAAGTAAAATAAAGTAAAATAAAATAAAATAAAATAAAATAAAATAAAACAAAATAAAACAAAATAAAGTAAAATAAAATAAAATAAAATAAAATAAAATAAAGTAAAATAAAATAAAATGAGGGGGGGGCCAGGTGATGAAAATTCCCGGTTTTCCTGCCTTTTTTCCCAAAACCAGGCAGAGAATTCCCAGAAAATCCCGGAGCCAGGAATCCCAAATTCCCCAAATTTCTGGCGTGGGAGCAGATTGGGAATCCCGGATTTACGGGGTGGGATCGGTTTGGGATCCAGGAATCCCAAATTTATTTTACGGGATTGGTTTGGGGTCTGGGAACCCCAAATTTATGGGATGGGGAATGATCAGGAATCCCAAATTTATGGGGTGGTAGTGGATAGAGGTCCGAGAATCCCAAATTTATTTTATGGGATCGGTTTGGGATCCAAGAACCCCAAATTTATGGGATGGGATTGGCTTGGGATCCAGGAATCCCAAATTTATTTTATGGGATCGGTTTGGGATCCAAGAATCCCAAATTTATTTTATAGGATTGGTTTGGGATCCAAGAATCCCAGATTTACGGGGTGGGATTGGTTTGGGATCCGGGAATCCCAAATTTATTTGACGGGATCGGTTTGGGGGTCAGGAAACACCAAATTTACGGGATGGGAGCGGATCGGGAATCCCAAATCCATGGGGTGGGAATGATCGGGCATCCCGGATTTCTGGGGTGGGATCAGTTCGGGATCCGGGAATCCCGACGCTCCCAAAAAATCCCGCCGGGAATTCGGGAACGCTCAGAACTGGGAATTTGGGATTTTCCCGGGAATTCCGCCTCTTCCCAGGGATTCTCTGGGAGCCGGCAGCAGTGCGGGCAGCCGAGGGTTAATTAATTGTCCACGCTTAATGAGCCCGAGGTCATTAAGGGCAAGGGAAAGGCGATCCGGGCCGGTGGCGATGGAATTCCTGGAATTCCATGGATTCCCAAGCCTCTGGAAGAGCCGGGATCCCATCCCGAGCCTTTCCCGATTTTTCCTTCCTTCCCACGGGAATCTTGGGATCCCGGCGGGAATGAGAAAAATCGGGAGAGATCCCGGCTGATCCCGGATCCCGAGGATTCCTTCGGGATCTCCTCGATCCTACAAATCCCCCCTGATCCCACAGGAGAATTCCCGGCGGGAATTTGCCCCGGGACCCCGAAAAGAGGCGGATTTGGGGTGGCGCGTGGGGAAACTGAGGCAGGGGTGGGTGCGGTCCCAAATCCTGGCCCACAAATCCCTGACCCCAAATTCCAAACCCCCAAATCCTGGGGCACAAATCCTGGCCCCCAAATTCCACCCCAAATTCCAACCCCACGAATTCCAATCCCACAAATCCTGACCCCAAACCCTGACCCCAAATCCTGGCCCCAAATTCCAACCCCCCAAATTCTGACCCCAAAATCCTGGCTCCAAAATCCTGACCACAAATCCTGGCCCCAAAATCCCGGCCCTCAAATTCCACCCCAAAATCCCGTCCCCAAAATTCTAAGCCCCCAAATTCCAATCCCCCAAATCCTGGCCCCAAAATCCTGGCCCTCAGATTCCACCCCAAAATCCTGCCCTCATTCCCGCTCCCCCAAATCCTCTCCCTCAAATCCTTCTCCCCCAGTTCCTCCACCCCAAATTCCGCCTCCCCAAAATCCTGCACCTCAATTCCTGTCCCTCAAATCCTGATCCCCAATTCCCGACCCTCAAATTCCACCCCAAAATCCTGCTCCCAAATTCCACCCCCAATCCCTCTCCCCCAATTCCCGTTCCCCAAATCCTTCCCCAAACCCTGAACCCCAAACCCTGACTCCCCAATCCCTCTCCCCCAATTCCCGATCCCAAATTCCTGCTCCACCAATCCTGACTCCAAATCCTGTCCCCAAATCCTGTCCCCAAATTCCATCCCCAAATCCTTCCCCAAACCCTGAACCCCAAATCCCTCTCCCCCAATTCCCGCTCCCCAATTCCTGCTCCCCAAATCCTGTCCTCAAATCCCGTCCCCCAAACTCCACCCCAAAATCCTGTTCCCAGATTCCACCCCCAACCCCTCTCCCCCAATTCCCACTCCCCAAATCCTGTCCTCAAATCCCATCCCCCAAATTCCACCCCAAAATCCTGCTCCCAAATTCCACCCCCAAAACCCTGCCCCTCAATTCCTGCTTTCCCTGCCTCAGTTTCCCCAAATCCTGGCCCCCAAATTCTGCCCCCCAAACCCTGAACCCCCAAACCCTGACTCCCCCAAATCCCAATTCCCGCTCCCCAGAGCCTTCTTCCCCAATCCTGCTCCCCAAAACCTGAAGCCCCAAACCCTGACCCCCCAATCTCTCTCCCCCAATACCCAATACCCAATTCCCAATCCCCAATTCCTGCTCCAACAATCCTGTCCCTCAAATTCCACCCCAAATCCTTCCCCAAACCCTGAACCCCAATTCCTGCCCCCCAATTCCCTCTCCCCCAAACCCTGACCCCCCAATTCCTGCTCCCCAATTCCCGCCCCCCAATTCCCGCCCCCCAAATCCCTCTCCCCAAATCCCTCTCCCCAGTTCCCGCCCCCCGGTTCCCGGTACCCCGGAACGCCGCCTTGGCGATGCGATCTCCTTTGCCGCGGAGGCCGGAGACGGAGCGGAGCTGCAGCACCAGAGCCATGGCGGGACCGGCGGGGGCTCGGGATGGACCTGGCGGCACCGGGGCGGGCTCGGAGGCGGGACCGGTGCCGGTCCGGGCGCTCGAGATGCTCCCGGGGCGCTCCCGGTGCCGGTCCCGGGGCGGTTCGAGGCGCTCGGTGCGGTCCCGGTGCGGTGCCCGGTGCTCGGTGCGGAGCTCGGGTTGGTGCCGGGGCGGGCTCGGAGCGGAGCCCGAGGTGGTCCCGGTGCCTGATTCGGTCCCGGGGCGGTCTCGGTGCAGAGCCCGGTGCGGACCGAGCTGCTCGGTGCGGTCCCGGTGCAGTGCCCGGTACCTGATGCGGTCCCGGTGCTGTCCCGGTGTGGTCCCGGTGCGGTCCCGGTGCAGTGCCCGGTGAGATGCCCGGAGCTTGACGCGGTCCCGGTGCGGTCCCGCTCCCGGTCCCGGTGCGGCGCCGATCTCGGTGTGGTGCCGCTGCCGGTGCCGGTGCCGGAGCTCAGCTCAGTGCCGGTGCCGGTGTCGGTTCTGGTGCCGGAGCTCAGCTCGGTGCGGTACTGGTGCGGTGCCGGTGCCGATTCCGGTGCGGTGCCGGTGCCGATGCCGGAGCTCAGCTCGGTGCGGTCTCGGTCCCGATGCAGTACCGGTGCCGATCCCGGTGTGGTGCCGGTGCCGGGGAGCTCAGCTCGGTGCGGTGCTGGAGCTCAGCTCGGTGCGGTCTCGGTCCCGATGCGGTGCCGGTGCCGATCCCGGTGTGGTGCCGGTGCCGGAGCTCAGTCCGGTGCGGTCTCGGTCCCGGTGCGGAGCTTCCCCCGCTCCCGGCGCTGAATTCTTCAGCAGCGCGGCCGCCCCTCCCCCTCCCTCCCCTCCCACTTCTCCCCTCCCTCCTCCTCCCGCCCCTCCCCCTCCCCTCCCCTCCCTTCCCATTTTCCTCGGTTTTCCTCGTTTTTCCTCGTTCGTTTTTCCTCGTTTTTCCTTTCCTTTCCTTTCCTTTCCTTTCCTTTCCTTTCCTTTCCTTTCCTTTCCTTTCCTTTCCTTTCCTTTCCTTTCCTTTCCTTTCCTTTCCTTTCCTTTCCTTTCCTTTCCTTTCCTTTCCTTTCCTTTCCTTTCCTTTCCTTTCCTTTCCTTTCCTTTCCTTTCCTTTCCTTTCCTTTCCTTTCCTTTCCTTTCCTTTCCTTTCCTTTCCTTTCCTTTCCTTTCCTTTCCTTTCCTTTCCTTTCCTTTCCTTTCCTTTCCTTCCCTTCCCTTCCCTTCCCTTCCCTTCCCTTCCCTTCCCTTCCCTTCCCTTCCCTTCCCTTCCCTTCCCTTCCCTTCCCTTCCCTTCCCTTCCCTTCCCTTCCCTTCCCTTCCCTTCCCTCTTTCCCCTGCCGGAATTCCCGGGAAAGCTCCGGGAATCCTGGAATTCCTGGAAAAGCCCCCAGAGCCCCGGGCACCCCAAATCCCCGTTCCCCCCAAATTCCCGGGGATCCCAAACCGGCTCCGAGCCTCTCCGGGCAGGAATCGTTCCCGGTGTCCAAGGAAAGCTCCCCCGGCACGGCGGGGGCTGTTCCCGCTCACCCCATCCCCGTTCCCGAAGTGTCCCCAGACCCCAAATTCTCCTCAGACCCCAAAATGTACCCAGACCCCCAAGTTCCCCAGACCCCCAAGTTCCCCAGACCCCAAAATGTCTCCAAATCCCAAAATGTCCCTGGAACCCAAAGTGCCTCCAGACCTAACTGGGGTCCAGAGTGAGAACCCAGACCCCAAAGTGTCCCCAAACACCAAAGCACTTCCAGACCCACCTGGGGTACACAGTGAGAACCCAGACCCCAAAGCGCTCCCGGACCCCAAATTTGCCTCAGATCCCAAAGTGTCCCAGACCACAAAGTGTCCCCCAACCCCAAAATGTCCCCACACCACAAAGTTCCTTCAGATCCCCAAGTTCCCCCAAACCTCAAAGTGCTCCCAGACCCCAAAGTGCTCCAGGCCCCAAAGTGTCCCCAAACCTCAAAGTGCTCCCAGACCCCAAAGTGCTCCAGGCCCCAAAGTGTCCCCAAACCTCAAAGTGTCCCCAGACCCCAAAGTGCTCCAGACCCCAAAATGTCCCCAGATCTCAAGATGTCTCCAGACCTGAAAGTGTCCCCAGATCCCGAAGTGCTCCCAGACACCAAAATGTCCCCAAACCCCAAAGTGCTTCCAGACCCATCTGGGGTACAGAGTGAGAACCCAGACCCCAAAGTGCCCTCAGACCCCAAAATGTCCTCAGACTCCTACAGGGTACAGAGTGAGAACCCAAACCCCAAAGTGCTTCCAGACCCCAAAATGTCTCCAAATCCCAAAATGTCCCGGACCCTAAAATGTCCCTGGAACCCAAAGTGCCTCCAGACCTAATTGGGGTCCAGAGTGAGAACCCAGACCCCAAAGTGCCCCCAGACCCTGAAATGTACCCGGACCCCAAAGTTCCCCTGGACCCCAAACTGCTCCCAGACTTCAGAGTTCCCCCAGACCCCAAAATGTCCCCAGACCCCAAAGTGTCTCCAGACCCCAAAGTGTCCCCACAGCCCAAATTCTCCTCAGACCCCAGAGCACTCCCAGACCCCACAGTTCTCCCAGACCCCAAAGTGCCCTCAAACCCATCCAGGTTACAGAGTGATGACTCCAAAGTTCCCTCTGACCCCAAAGTGCCCCTGGACACCAAAATGTCCCCAAATCGCAAAGCTCCCCCAGACCTCAAAGTGTCCCCAAACCTCAAAGTGACCCCAGACTCTTCCAGGGTGCAGAGTCAGAACCGAGATCCCAAGGTGCTCCCAGACCCCAAAGTGTCCCCAAAACCCAAAGTTCCCCTACATGGGTGGTGGGGTTTTGGCTGGTGACACCCCTGGACCCCAAAGTGCCCCCAGAACCCAAATTGTCCCCGGACCCCAAAATGTCCCCAAATCCCAAAGTGTCTCCAAACCCCAAAATGTCCCCAAATGACAACATGTCCCCAGATCCCAAAGTTTCCCTGGACTCCAAAATGTCCTCAGACTCCAAACTCCAAAATGCCCCCAAACCCCAAAGTGCCCCCAGACCCCAAAGGTTCCACAGACCCCAAAGTGCCCCCAAACCCCAAAATGTCCCCAGACCCCAAAGTGTCCCAGACCCCAAAGTTCCCCCAAACCCCAAAGTGCCCCAGACCCCAAAGTGTCCCCAAATCCCAAAATGTCCCAGACCCCAAAGGTCCCCATTGGCCGTTCCCGCTGTCAATCAATGGGATTTGGCCGCGCTGGCTCCGGAATTCCCGGGATTATTTGGGATCATTTGGAAAACAGGACCCGAACGAGTCCCCCCAAAAAATGAGGTCAAATGCCGAAAGAAATCCCAAAATAGGGATAAATCCCCCCCAAAATCCCCTCAAATTTGGGGAGCACCAGGGAAAAAATGAGGAAAAAAGAGAAAACTGAGGGGGAAAGGGAAAAAAAGCAGGAAAATGGGGAAAAGCGAAGGAAAAGGAGGAAAAAAGAGGGAGAAGGGGGGGAAAGAAGGGAAAGGTGGAAATGAAGGAACAAAACGAGGGAAAAAAATGGAAAAGAAATAAAAACAGGGAGAAAATTTTGGGGAAGAAAAGAAAAAAAATAAAAAATAAATAAAAAATAGAAATAGAAATAGAAATAGAAATAGAAATAGAAATAGAAATAAAAATAAAAATAAAAATAAAAATAAAAATAAAAATAAAAATAAAAATAAAAATAAAAATAAAAATAAAAATAAAAATAAGGAGAGGAAGAAAATGAAGGAAAACCCAGGATGGATCCGGGAATCCTTTCCGGCCCCCGGGCCGCTCCCGCCGGGATCGGGCGATCCCAAATCCTCCCCGGGGCTCCGGGACCGACCCCGAGTTCCGATCGGGGATTCCCGGGCAGGGAATTTTGGGGCCTTTTCCGTGGATTTTGGCCGCTCCGGGGATCGCTCCCGATCCCGCCCTTTAGAGGGCGGCAGCGGCTCGGGAATCGCATCCCCGGCAGCTCCGGGAATTCCATCCCGACGGCCCGGGGATGCGTTCCCTGTGTCCCGGTCGGAGCGGGATCTGCCCCGGGAAATCCATCCCGATTCCAGGGGTGGGGAAAGGGCCGGGCTGGAATTTCGGGATGGGGGGAGGGAATTGTTTTCAGGGGAAAAGTGGGATATTTGGGGAAGGAATTCCCCAACTGGGCTGGAATTCCCAGAGAATCTCCAGCAGTGCCCAAGGGTGGGTTTGGATCACCCTGGGATGGTGGGAAGTGTCCCTGGGATGGGATGGAAGCTCCATGGATCCCAAATCCCAAACCATTCCGGGATTCTGGGATCCAGGATGCTCAGGATCCATCCCGAGGGATTTTTATGGAATTCGGGGATGGGAAAGGGAAGGGAGACCCTTCCTGGAGTCCCCAATTCCCAGTGAAGCCCCTGGATCCCGAAATTCCTTCCTGGAGAGGAGCTGGGATGGGGCTGGATCCAATCCCAGGGCTGGGAGAGCTGGGAATGTGCAGCTGGATCGGGGAAGGATCCAGGGAATCCTGGGAGGGAAAGGAGAGCAGGGATTTGGGAAAGGGCTGGAGGGGCGGGAGCCAGGGGATGGAATTCCCAGTGGGAAAGGGGAGCTCGGGGTGGGATCTTGGGAAGGAATTCCCGGCCGGGCTGGAATTCCCAGAGAATCCCTGGATCCCAAGGAAATGCGTGGAGCCCCCTGGGATGGTGGCTGTGTCGGGGTTGGAATGGGCTGGGCTGGGATGGGATGGGATGGGATGGATTCCCACCCCAACCATTCCAGGATTCCAGGGAATTCTGCAAATCCCGGCTCCCTTCCCAGCTTTGGGGCCCTCCAGGATGAGGAGGATCCGCATTCCCGGGAAAAGGGGAGCGGAACCGACGACCCGTGGGCTCGGTGCCCTCAAAGCTCCTTTCCAACCCAAAAAATTCCAAGATTCCAGAGGATTTATTTCCCAGCCTGGGGGGGTAAATCCTGACGGATAAATCCCCGCAGATCCCTGGATTTTAATGAAATCCTCGGATTCCGTCGGCACCGCTCAGAATTCCCATTTTGGGCTCTTTTTTTGGGACACGGAGCTCCTTTGAAGTCCCGGGCAGGTGATGGGTGCCGGTGACGTCAGCTGGAAAAACCTGGAAAAATCCCAAGGGAAAAGCTCCCTTTGATGGCAGGGATGACGAGGCTGCTCCGGTTTTTCGGGTTTTTTTTTTTTTCCTTTCCAAATGAAAAATTCCTTTTTATTTCTTGGGATTGTGAACGAGCTGGGGGATGGGGCTGCCAGCTCTGCAAACCCCGGCAGGAATTCTGCAGATTCTCCTGGGATGAGCAGGAGGGATGAATCCCAAAACTCCGGGATGGGTTGGGTCAATCCCGAACCATTCCAAGGGCGGGGACGCTTCCCGCCATCCCAGAATCTCATCCAGCCTGGCCTGGAACAATCCCAGGGATCCAGGGATTCTCTGGGAATTCAGGACTCCAGGAAGGGTCTCCCTTCCCTTTCCCATCCCCAAATTCCATAAAAACCCCTCGGGATGGATCCTGAGCGTCCTGGATCCCAGAATCCCGGAATGGTTTGGGATTTGGGACCCATGGAGCTTCCATCCCATCCCAGGGACACTTCCCACCCTCCCAGGGTGATCCAAACCCACCCTTGGGCACCGCCAGGGATTCTCTGGGAATTCCAGCCCGGCCGGGAATTCCTTCCCAAGATCCCACCTCGAGCTCCCCTTTCCCAGTGGGAATTCCATCCCCTGGCTCCCGCCCCTCCAGCCCTTTCCCAAATCCCGGCTCTCCTTTCCCTCCCAGGATTCCCTGGATCCTTCCCTGATCCAGCTGCACATTCCCAGCTCTCCCAGCCTGGGATTGGATCCAGCCCCTTCCCAGCTCCTCTCCGGGAAGGAATTTCGGGATCCAGGGGCTTCCCTGGGAATTCGTGACTCCAAGACGGGTCTCCCTTTCCTTTCCCATCCCCGAATTCCATAAAAACCCCATCGGGATGGATCCTGAGCGTCCTGGATCCCAGAATCCCCAACACCTTTTGCTGTCCCAGGCTGCTCCAAGCCCCATCCAACCTTTTCTTGGACACTGCCAGGGATTCTCTGGGAATTCCAGCATTCCAGGGGGGGATTTGCTCTGATCCACGGGATCAAAGGACGGAGAATCCCCCCTGGAAAAACCATTCCAGGCTGTCCCCAGATGCTCCACTCTGGCCCGGGAGCGCGAACGTCTGGAATTAAGGGAATTGCCGGTGTCCTGCTTTCCCCTAATCCCTCTAATCCCTGTAATTACACTTTTGGGGCCATGGGAAACGCCTGGAGGCAATTTCCAGACCCTTCCCCGGCCATTCCCGGTTGTTCCGGGCTCATTCCCGGAGGGATCCGGGCAGGCACATCCTCATTCCCGGTCTCTCCCGGTCCCTTCCTCAGGCTGGGATCGGGATCTTCCCCATCCAGCTGTGGGGAACATCTGGGTCCTGCCCCCTCCCCCACGCTTCTGGGGGGGTGGGGGGATGATTAATTAAAGCCGCTCGTTAATTTGTCCTCGATCCCTGAGGGAGGCGGAGCCTGGCTCCCCTGCCCGGGATGGGATCCAGAGAGAATTCCATGGCACAACTCCATGGGCAGGGAATTCTGGGGCCGCATTCCCACCCTTTTATGGCCCTTTTGTCGCCGTTTTCCAGCCTTTGATAACTCCCGGGGCCGCCTCGGTTTTATCGCTTTTGTCGCTTTTTTTTTTTAAAAAAAGGAAAATTTTCTTTAAGGGGGAAATTTTATTTCCTTTTTCCTGTCTCTTGCCGCTTTTCTTTTCTAACTTGTTTGCCCTCCTTTCACACTCTTTTACTCCTCTTTTTGCACCTTTTACTCCTCTTTTTAATCTTTTTTTTGCTCCTCTTTTTAATCCTCTTTTATTCCTCTTTTTGCCCCTTTTACTCCTCTTTTTGCACCTTTTGTTCCCCGTTTTTACCCCTTTTTGCCCCCCCTTTCACCCCTCTTTTACTCTCAGTTCACGCCTCTTTTATCATCATTTTATTCCCTTTTTTTATCTCTTATCACCCTCCTTTTACACCATTTTACTCCTCTTTTTGTACCTTTTACTCCCCTTTTTACACCTTTTATTCCTCTTTTAAATCCTCTTTTACTCCCCTTTTTAACCCTCTTTTACTCCTCTTTTTAAACCCTTTACTCCTCTTTTTAATCCTCCTTTACTCCTCTTCTTAATCCTCTTTTACACCTCTTTTTACACTTTTTACTCCTTTTTTACATTTTTTACTCCTCTTTTTATTCCCTTTGCTCCTTTTTTTACACCTTTTACTCCTCTTTTTAATCCTCTTTTACTCCTCTTTTTGCACCTTTTACTCCTCTTTTTAATCCTTTTTTGCTCCTCTTTTCAATCACCTTTTACTCCTCTTTTTAATCCTTTTACTCCTCTTTTTGCACCTTTTTGCTCCTCTTTTTAATCACCTTTTACTCCTCTTTTTAATCACCTTTTACTCCTCTTTTTGCACCTTTTTGCCCCCCCTTTCACCCCTCTTTTACCCTCAGTTCACGCCTCTTTTATCATCATTTATTCCCTTTTTTATCTCTTATCACCCTCCTTCTACACCTCTTATCACCCCTCCTTCAAACCACTTTTACCCTCCTTTGGAACCGCTTTTGCTCCTTTTTTAAAATCTTCTTTTCCCCTCATCTTCCTCATTTTTAATCATAATTTTATTTGCTTTTTCTGTCTCTTATCACCTCCCTTTCAGAACCCGTTTGCCCTCCTGTCACACCTCCCCTACTCCTCTTTTTGTACCTTTTACTCCTCTTTTTAATCCTCTTTTACTCCTCTTTTTGCATCTTTTACTCCTCTTTTTAATCCTCTTTTACTCCCCTTTTTACACCTTTTTGCCCCCCATTTCACACCTCTTTTACTCCTCTTTTTGCACCTTTTACCCCTCTTTTTACTCCTCTTTTCAATCCTCTTTTCCTCCCCTTTTTTCCCTTTTTTGCCCTCCCTTTGACACCTCTTTTACCCTCAGTTGGGGTTGGGTGACATGGATTGGGAATGTTGGGATTGGTGACATGGAGTGGGAATGTTGAGGTTGGGTGACCTGGATGGGGAATGTTGGGGTTGGGTGACAGAGATTGGGAATGTTGGGATTGGTGACACGGATTGGGAGTGTTGGGATTGGTGACATGGATGGGCAATGTTCAAGTTGGATGACATGGGTCGGGAATGTTGGCGTTGGGTGACATGGATTGGGAATGTTCAGGTTGGTTACATGGATTGGGAATGTTAGGGTTGGTGACATGGAGCAGGAATGTTGGGGTTGGGTGACATGGATGGGGCATGTTGGGGTTGGATTATGTGGACTGGGAAGGTTCAGACTGGGTGATATGGACTGGGAATATTGAGGCTGGTGATGTGGATTGGGAATGTTGGGCTGGGTGACATGGATCGGGAATGTTGAGGATGGGAGATGTGGATCGGGAATATTTGGGTTGGGTGACATGGATTGGGACTGTTCAGATTGGGGACATGGATTGGGAATGTTGGGGTTGGTGACATGCATGGGGAATATTTGGATTGGGTGGCATGGATTGGGAATGTTTGGGTTGGTGACATGGATTGGGAATGTTCAGGTTGGGTGACATGGATCAGGAATGTTGGGGTTGGTGACATGGATTGGGAATATTTGGGTTGGTGACATGGATTGGGACTGTTCAGACTGGGGACAATTATCGGGAATGTTGAGGTTGGGTGACATGGATAGGGAATGTTCAGGTTGGGGACATGGAGCAGGAATGTTGGGGTTGGGAGATGTGGATGGGGAATGTTGGGGTTGGATTATGTGGACTGGGAAGGTTCAGACTGGGTGATATGGATTGGGAATATTGAGACTGGTGATGTGGATTGGGAATGTTGAGTTTGGGTGACATGGATCAGGAATGTTGAGATTGGGTAACATGGATCAGGAATGTTCAGGTTGGGGACATGGAGCGGGAATGTTCAGATTGGTGACATGGATTGGGAATGTTGGGGTTGGGTGACATGGATCGGGAATGTTGGGGTTGGGGACATGGATTGGGAATGTTGGGGTTGGTGACATGGATTGGGAATGTTCAGGTTGGGTCACATGGATCGGGAATATTGAGGTTGGTGACACGGATCGGGAATGTTGGGGCCAGATGACCTGGCCCCCCCTGGATCCCAGTTTGGATCCCACTCTCCCAGCCCTGCAGATTTTCCCGCCGCTCCATCTCTGAGGATCCCTGCTCCGGGTGAAGGGCGGCTGTGGAGCATCCCGGGGGTGCCGCCCTCACCCCGTGCCCGGGTTTTCCAAGGGGATTTGGAATTGGATTTGCCGGTCCCACTCCAAGGGCTGCGGATGTGGAGCTCAGACCCTCCTGCGGCTGGAATTGGATTAAGCTCCGGAACAAATCCTGTGAGTGCTTCCCTAATTCCCGACAGACTCCCTAATGCCGTTATCTCCCGGCTAAAAGCTGCTTATCCATCCCTGTGGGAAGCAGACGGCGGCACCGGACACTTGGGATGCTGGATCCGAGTGGAAAACGGGGATTGGGGTGGAAAAAAATCGGGAAGGTGCCCTGGAGGTGAAATCCAAATTTAAAACGGGCAGGGGAGGTGGTGGGATCCATCCTGAATGTCCAGGAGAGGGATCGGGAATGTCGGCCCCCAGCCAAGATTTCCCACTTTGCAGATCGGTTCTGGAAAGGTCCAGGTTGGGTTGGATCCCGGCTCCCGATCCCGGCTCTGTTCCAGCCTTCGGAAAGGGGAACAGCCGGAATTCTTCATTCCGACTGCTCTGGATGCTTGGGCCTGACGTTCCATGGAATCCTGGGATGGTTTGGGTGGGAAGAGACCTCGGATCCCCTCCCATTCCAATCCCGACACCTCCCACCATCCCAGGGTGCTCCAGCCTGGCCTTGGACGCTCCCAAGGATCCAGGGATTCGCTGGGAATTCCAGCCCAGCCGGGAATTCCTTCCCAAGCTCCCCTTTCCCAGCAGGAATTCCATGCCCTGGCTCGCACCCCCTCCATTCCCTTCTCTTCCTTCCCAACCCCACCGGCTCCATTCTCCTCCCATCTCCCGTTCCCACATCCCAGCTCCGTCCCGCTCTGCGGCTGGAAAAGGGACCTGCAGGATCCGGGGCGGCTGGAGGAGGCTGGGATCAGGGAACAGAACGGGATCGGTGCGTCCCTGTCCCCCAGGAACAGTGGGAAATGCGGAAAACGTTCCTGGCTGAGGTTCCATTGGCGTCCCAGGCCAGGCTGGACGGGGGCTTGGAGCGACCTGGGATGGAGGAACGTGTCCCTGACCTCGGCAGGGTGGGAATGGGGTGGGATCCATGGGATGGGATGGGATGGGAGGTCCCTTCCTGCCCAAACCATTCCGTGATTCCCTGGAGCTGTGCACAGCAGGATGGGAGGGGGAGGGGCAGGGGAATTTCAGGCCGTCCCAGAGCCAGAGGATCCAAACCCAGAGGTGGAAGATCCAAATCCAGGTGTGAAGGATCCAAATCCAGAGGGGAAGGATCCAAATCCAGATGTGACAGATCCAAATCCGGATGTGACAGATCCAAATCCGGATGTGACAGATCCAAATCCAGAGGTGAAGGATCGAAACCCAGTGGTGATGGATCCAAATCCAGATGTGAGGGACCCAAATCCAGAGTGAAGGATCCAAATCCAGAGGTGCAGAACCCAAACCCAGAGGTGAAGGACCCAAATCGAGAGGTGGAGGATCCAAATCCAGAGGTGGAGGATCCAAATCCAGAGGTGGAGGATCCAAATCCAGGAGTGAAGGATCCAGTCCAAATGTGGAGGATCCAAACCCAGAGGTGAAAGATCCAAACCCGAGGGTGCCAAACCCAAATCCAGAGGCGGAATATCCCTGTGAGATGTCCAGCCATGGCATCACTTCCCTGGCCCCAGTGACTCCCCACGCCGGGAATTCCCAGGCTCCTGGATTTTCCCTGCAAATTTTCCCACCCTCGGCTCCTCTCCCACCACCGGCACGGAGCCGGATCCAAACCTGGGCTGAGTCTGGTCCCATTTTCCCTGCCCCAACTCTCCCAAAATCCCCCTTTTCCCAGGAAACCCCTCCCCCAGGGCCGTTTTCCGCAGGGTCGATCCCGGTGTCCAGGCAGAGCTGTTTACAATCCCTAATTAAATTTCGGGAAGCGCCTGCAGCCGTATCTCTGTTTTCCATCAGGCACCTGCCGGCCCTAATGGGCCTCTCCCGGTTGTTCCGTGTCCTCGGATTTCCTGGAAAACCATCCAAGGCAGCCCTTGCCTCCGGCTGTTCCAGGGATGCGGAGCTGCAGCAGGAGCGGGATCCGGGGGGGGATGTGGGAAGCTGAGACATGGGGGGTGCAGAATCCCCTGGGAATCGTGGAATGGTTTGGGTGGGAATCATGGAATGGTTTGGGTGGGAAGCGACCATGGAGTGGTTTGGGTGGGAATCATGGAGTGGTTTGGGTGGGAATCAGTCGTGGAGTGGTTTGGGTGGGAATCAATCATGGAATGGTTTGGGTGGGAATCATGGAATGGTTTGGGTGGGAATCAATCATGGAATGGTTTGGGTGGGAATCATGGAATGGTTTGGGTGGGAATCAGTCATGGAATCATTTGGGTGGGAATCATGGAATGGTTTGGGTGGGAATCAATCGTGGAGTGGTTTGGGTGGGAATCAATCATGGAATGGTTTGGGTGGGAATCAGTCATGGATTCATTTGGGTGGGAATCATGGAATGGTTTGGGTGGGAATCAATCGTGGAGTGGTTTGGGTGGGAATCAATCATGGAATGGTTTGGGTGGGAATGGTGGAATGGTTTGGGTGGGAATCAGTCGTGGAGTGGTTTGGGTGGGAATGGTGGAATGGTTTGGGTGGGAATCAATCATGGAATGGTTTGGGTGGGAATGGTGGAATGGTTTGGGTGGGAATCAATCATGGAATGGTTTGGGTGGGAATCAGTCATGGAATGGTTTGGGTGGGAATCACGGAGCTCAAAGCCCGTCCATCCCACCTCCTTCCCACCATCCCAGATTTTCCCACATTTCCACCTGTGCTTCCCCTCCAGGGCGGGACCGGCTGATCCCTCTGGGAAATGTTTTTTTTTTCCCCATGGATTTTCCTCACCGCTTTTCCCGGCTTTTTCCACCTCTCCAGGTGGAGCTGAGGGGGCGGAAGTTCCTCCAAACCCTGCTCCGGGCATCAGGAACAGGAAATCGAGGAGGAAAAAGGCAGGGATGGCTGGGATCTTGGGAAGGAATTCCCAGCTGGGCTGGAATTCCCAGAGATTCCTGGGAGTGTCCAATGCAAGGACGGAGCACCCTGGGATGGTGGAAGCGCCAGAGTTGGAACGGGGTGGGATTGAAGGTCCCTTCCCACCGGAACCATCCCGAAATTCCACGAAATCTCAAGGCCTGGAGAGGAATTTTTTGCACCTTTGCTCCCAGCAGGTTCATCCCTCCCAGGAATGGCGGGATGGGGACGGATTTGGGGCTGGATGCATCCGGCAGGAAAACATCCCAGAGAGGGCTCAGGCTCCAAGAGAACCTTCCGGAATCCCTTTCCAGCCCCACCTCGTCCCTCAGGCACAAAAATCCCGGGATTTTGAAGCGTCTCCCCTGTTCTCCCTTCCCCACCTCCTCCCACCCTGGCGGAAAAACCATTCCCGGGATAACCGGGGGTTCCTGGGAACGCAGAAAATCCGGGATTTGGGGGATGGGGGTCAGGAGGAAGGTCCGGGATGATCCCTCCCCACCCCCCGTTGGGGACAAGGACACCGGGAAGGTCCCTGCGGTGTTCCCATTGATCCGGAGGAGCCGGAAGAGGCTGGTCCGTGACCACAGCCCGGCTGGAAAACGTCGATACCGGAACGTTCCCTCCCCAAGGTCACCGACACCTCCCGCTGCCTTTTTCCCAAAAAAAAAAACCAAAATCCCACTCCCTGAACTCCTGGAGATCCCGGGATCTGCCCCGGGATGGGACGGGGAAGGGGGGATGTGGTGGGAATTCCCAGATTTCCCCGAAGCGGCCAAGGGGAGAATCCCAGGATTCAGGCTGGGAAAATCCAGCTGGGAAAAGGGTTTGGGATACGGGGAGGGGAGGCAGTGGAGAAGGCGGGGGGGGAAAAAAATTCCATGGAAAAAAAATCCTCCCCCGGAGGCCTTGTCCAGCGGGATCAGCCGTTCCCTCCGGATGGAAAAGTGGGAAAATCCGGCTGGGATGGTGGGAAATGTCCCTGTCCGTGGGATGGGATGGGAATGGAGGGGATTTGAGGTCCCTTCCCACCCCCAGAATTCCAAGATTTCTGTCAGTGAAGAGCCTTGAAAAATCAGCTTGATCCAGGAAAAAGAAAGGACAGAGCCTGGAATTTTCCTCTGGATCCTCTCCAGGCTCATTCCCAGCAGGAATTCCCCTGCTTTGTCCACCTGCCCTTGGGAGGAGGGGGGAATAATCCCAAAGATTCTGCCAGAAGAGCCTCGGATTCCCTCGGGAATCTCCCCACAGCTGCTCCGTCCCGCTGCCATTCCCTGGATTCGGGACATTCCCAAGGCTGGGATCGGCATCCCATTCCCAGCCCTCCACTGGCTGCTCCCGGCGGGATTTGTATCCAAGGGGAAGCAGCCACAAAGCCCCGGGAAGGGCAGGGAACGGCTACGGATCCCGGTTTTCCCGGTTGTGGATCCGGGATGGTGCCGTTGGGTTGGCCCGGACCCATCCAGCAAATCCCACTCTGGAATTCTGTGGGGATCCCAAATTCCCTCACCGTCCTTCTCCCCGCAAACCAACCCGGGCCGGAGCTCCTCTGGGAATTCACTCACATTCCCAGGCTGGAAAAGGTTGGAAAAAAAAAAACGTCCAGGATCACCAAATCCGAGCTCTGACAGAATTCCTGTGGAAAAGTGCCACACCCACTCGGCTTTTAAACAATTCCCGGGATTCTGACCCCACCACTCCAATGCTCACCCCCTCTTCCAACGGAGAAATATTCCCAAATATCCGACCAGAACTTCCCTGGCGTGGCCTGAGATCCTTTTCCCTGAGATTGGCTGGATCCAGGGATCCCAGGGATCCAGGGATTCTCTGGGAATTCCAGCCCGGCCGGGAATTCCTTCCCAAGATCCCACCCCGAGCTCTCCTTTCCCACTGGGAATTCCATCCCCTGGCTCCCGCCCCTCCAGCCCTTTCCCAAATCCCGGCTCTCCTTTCCCTCCCAGGATTCCCTGGATCCTTCCCCGATCCAGCTGCGCATTCCCAGCTCTCCCAGCCTGGGATTGGATCCAGCCCCATCCCAGCTCCTCTCCGGGAAGGAATTTCGGGATCCAGGGGCTTCACTGGGAATTCGGGACTCCAGGAAGGGTCTCCCTTCCCTTTCCCATCCCCGAATTCCATAAAAACCCCTCGGGATGGATCCTGAGCGTCCTGGATCCCAGAATCCCGGAATGGTTTGGGATTTGGGATCCGTGGACCTTCCATCCCATCCCAGGGACACTTCCCACCATCCCAGGGTGATCCAAACCCACCCTTGGGCACTGCCAGGGATTCTCTGGGAATTCCAGCCCGGCCGGGAATTCCTTCCCAAGATCCCACCCCGAGCTCCCCTTTCCCGGTGGGAATTCCACCCCCTGGCTCCCGCCGCTCCAGCCCTTTATCCCAAATCCCAGCTGTGGGATCCCACGGATCATTCCCGATGTTCAGGGATCCTTCCCGGGCTGATCCCGGCTCCCACAGCCGCTGCCCCGGCTCGGGAATGGATCTTGGCAGCCGCTCCCGGCTCCGCTCGACCTCGGCCGGTCCCAAATCCCGGGAGCTTTTCCAGCTGTTCGGGATTTGCGTCAGCCTGGCACGGCCTGGGAAAGCTCCCTGGTGCTGGGATGGAGAGGGAAAAGCGGGAACGGGAATGGGCAGATCCCAAAGCATCCCGGGGTTTCCATGAATCCCAAATATTTTGGTGGGTGCTGCTTGGTCAGAAGCCCCGGAGAGGGAGGAAATCCTGGAATTGCGGGGTCCTGGAATGGTTTGGGTGGGAAAGGGACCTCAAATCCCACCCCATTCCACGGGCAGGGACACCTCCCGCATTCCCAGAGGGCTCCAGCCTGCCCTTGGACGCTCCCAGGGATCCAGGGGCAGCCCCAAATTCCCTGGGAATTCCATCCCAGCCGGGAATTCCTTCCCACAATCCCAGATTCCCAAGATCCCACAATCCCGAGCCCTCCAGGGATTCCCGGGGGGAGCTGCCCCCACCCCGAGCTGGCAGCGGGGTTGGATCCCGGTCTGGAAGTGCCGCTCCCACAGGGAACAACCATTCCTGAAGATCCCGCTGGGATCGGGGCTGGGAATGGGGCAGGACACGGCTCCTGGGTTGATTTCCTGGGATTTCGGGGCTCTTTCCCGAGTTTTCCCAGCCAATCCCAGCGATTTTCAGGTGGGAATTTCACCAGGAAAGCCGGGAAGCATCCCTGGGATGGGGAGGTGGATCTTCCCGGGATGTTTGGATGCTCCCGGGGCACAGGAAATTCCCGGGAGGAAGAGCGGATCCCGGGAAGGAGCAGTGCCCGGCTGGTGCTTCCAGAGGGCAGAATTCCCACTCCCCATCCCCAGAGCATCCCGGGAATTCCTCTGGGAAGCGGTGGAGATCCGGAGCAGCACCTGCAGGGATCCCAGGGGGATCGGCTCCAGCGGGATCCGGCTCCCTGTGCCGGGATTGGGCCCGGGATCAGCGGATCCCGGAGCTGCTGGGAAGGTGGGAAGGGTGAGGAGCCCTGGAGCTGCTCCGGGGGCTGGGAGAGCTGGGAATGTGCAGCTGGATCAGGGAAGGATCCAGGGAATCCTGGGAGGGAAAGGAGAGCCGGGATTTGGGAAAGGGCTGGAGGGGCGGGAGCCAGGGGATGGAATTCCCAGTGGGAAAGGGGAGCTGGGGGTGGGACCTTGGGAAGGAATTCCCGGCCGGGCTGGAATTCCCAGAGAATCCCTGGCAGTGCCCAAGGGTGGGTTTGGATCACCCTGGGATGGTGGGAAGTGTCCCTGGGATGGGATGGAAGCTCCATGGATCCCAAATCCCAAACCATTCTGGGATTCTGGGATCCAGGACGCTCAGGATCCATCCCGAGGGATTTTTATGGAATTCGGGGATGGAAAAGGGAAGGGAGACCCTTCCTGGAGTCCCGAATTCCCAGGGAAGCCCCTGGATCCCGAAATTCCTTCCCGGAGAGGAGCTGGGATGGGGCTGGATCCAATCCCAGGCTGGGAGAGCTGGGAATGTGCAGCTGGATCAGGGAAGGATCCAGGGAATCCTGGGAGGGAAAGGAGAGCCGGGATTTGGGAAAGGGCTGGAGGGGCGGGAGCCAGGGGATGGAATTCCCGCTGGGAAAGGGGAGCTCGGGGTGGGATCTTGGGAAGGAATTCCCGGCCGGGCTGGAATTCCCAGAGAATCCCTGGCAGTGCCCAAGGGTGGGTTTGGATCACCCTGGGATGGGGGAAGGAGTCGGGATTGGGGTAGGATTTGAGGTCCCTTTCCCACCCAAACCTCTCCTTTGATCCCGAAATCCTCGCCGCGCCGGCTCCGGGAATTCTGCATCCGAGGGAAAACATCCCTCCCCGTTCCCGGTTATCTCCCGGAGGCAGAGCGCTCCCTCCGGGGGCCGCGTCCTGGAAAAAAATGAAAAATGGGGAAAACCGCGGGATTTTCCTTGTTTTGACTGCGCGACTCCGTGTTTGCCTCGCCCCGGCTTCCTCCGCATTCCCGGCTCCGGGGAGAGGAGGAGGAGGAGGAATCCCAGCTCCCACCTTCCCGGATTCCCGAGGCTGGGAGCGCAGCAGCTCCTGAAAAAGCAGAGGGGGGAAGGGAATTCCCGATGAATCCGTGTCTCCAGGAGGGAAAAAAAAAAACAACCTGGAAAAGGATTTTGTAGCTGCTCCTCCCAGCACCCCTGAATCCCAAAATTCCTGCAGGAGCAGGGTTGGGAATGTCCTGGCAGGTTTTTTCCCGCGGGAATAAAAGGTTTTCCTGGGAAATTATTTTAAAATAAATAAAATAATTATTTTTTAAAATTAAAATAATTATTTTTAAATTATTTAAATATAATATAATATAATATAATATAATATAATATAATATAATATAATATAATATAATGTAATGTAATATAATATAATATAATATAATATAATATAATATAATATAATATAATATAATATAATATAATAATTTAAAAATATTATATTTTAAATTATAAATTAAATTTTTAAATTATAAATTATAAACTAAATTTTTTAATATTTTTTTTTTAAATTCCATCCCTGGGTTCCTCATCCCTGGGGTTTCCTTATCCCCGGGAGCCTTGGGAAGGCCCTGTTCCCGTAAAAACTCCGGAGCAGGGATCCAGGGGGTGGATTTGCTCCCTCCTGGGTTTCATCCAGGCCGGCCCTGCTCCCTTTTCCCTGGAAAACAGCTCGGGAAGGGCCGGGATCCCAAATCCTCCGGCACAGGGGGTGGGCAGGGAAGGGCTGGGAGCAGCCTGGGAAGAAATTCCCAGCAGGAATCCCAGCAGGGCTGTCTTCGGGACAGGATTCGCTGTGCGGACGTGGAGGATACGGGATCTGGGATCTGGGATCTGGGATCAGGGATCTGGGATCAGGGATCATTCCCACCCCTTTTACCTCAGAGATTTTCCCCCTGTGCACATCCAGGATGTTCTTCAGCTCCCTGGAGATCCCAAGGCCGGCGTTCCAGGGGGTTGGGAGGAGGATCTGGGATTGGGAGCAGGATCTGGGATTGGGAGCAGGATCTGGGAGCAGGATCTGGGATTGGGAGCAGGATCTGGGATGGGGAGCAGGATCTGGGACTGGGAACAGGATCTGGGATTGGGAGCAGGATCTGGGATGGGGAGCAGGATCTGGGATTGGGAATGGGATCTGGGATCGGGACCTGGATCTGGGATTGGGAGCAGGATCTGGGATGGGGAGCAGGATCTGGGATTGGGAATGGGATCTGGGATTGGGAGCTGGATCTGGGATTGGGAGCAGGATCTGGGATGGGGAGCTGGATCTGGGATGGGGAGCTGGATCTGGGATTGGGAATGGGATCTGGGATTGGGAGCTGGATCTGGGATTGGGAGCAGGATCTAGGATGGGGAGCAGGATCTGGGATGGGGAGCAGGATCTGGGATCGGGAGCAGGATCTGGGATGGGGAGCAGTATCTGGGATCGGGAGCAGGATCTGTGATTGGGAACGGGATCTGGGATGGGGAGCAGGATCTGTGATTGGGAGCAGGATCTGGGATGGGGAGCAGGATCTGGGATCGGGAGCAGGATCTGGGATGGGGAGCAGTATCTGGGATCGGGAGCAGGATCTGTGATTGGGAACGGGATCTGGGATGGGGAGCAGGATCTGTGATTGGGAGCAGGATCTGGGATGGGGAGCAGGATCTGAGATTGGGAACAGGATCTGGGATCAGGAGCAGGATCCAGGATCAGGAGCAGGATCTGGGATTAGGAACAGGATCCCCCTCCTGCCCCCCACTCCTGCTCTGGGCCAAATTCCCTCCATGATCCTGAGGGAAATCCGGGATGGAGCCTCTTTCCCAATATTCCCAGCAGGATGTGGATATTTTGGGGATTCCAGATGTCGGGATTGTACGGACAGGGTTCAGGATGTTCCGCTGCGCTTCCGCCCTGGAGCTGTCCCTGCTCTCCTGGAGCAGGAGGATTTTTGATCCCACCTGGTGCTGCTGGCGGGAAATTCCTTTTTCCTGTAATTCCAGGGATCATCCCTAAAATCCGGGATCAGATTTTCCTTTTCCAGCTGGAGAATCCAAATTTCCTCTTGGCCGATTTTCGGGAGCCCAGCGCACCTGGAATTCTGGGGATGTTCCCAAACTTTGCTGCTGCTTGATCAACGTTATTCCCAAACGGGGAAATCCAGGCCCCAAATTCCCTGGAGCGAGGATTCCCGGGATTTGCTGCCTCCAAATGCTCCAAACCCCTGAGTGCTCCCAGAAAAAAAAAAAAAAAAAAAAAAAAAGAAGAAAAAAAAAAGAAGAAAGAAAAAAAGAAAAAAGAAAGAAAAAGAAAAAAAACAAACACAAAAAAGAAAGAAAAAGAAAAAAAAGAAAAAAAAACAGAAAAAAGAAAAAAAGAAAAAAAAAGAAAAAAAAAGAAAAAAACACAAAAAAAGGAAAAAAGAAGAAAAAAAA
>JADMLD010001354.1:0-26568 GCA_017589585.1 Phylloscopus whistleri
GCACGTCAGCCCTTTGTCCTGGCACCAGGCGCTCCCCAGGATGGTCACTGGCAGCAGCAGGGCCTGGCTGGCAGGGGTGGGGACAGCCATGGGCATGGGGACAGGCTGGGTGTGGGGATGGGGACAGCCATGGGGATGGGGACAGGCTGGCACTGGGGATGGGGACAGGGAGGGGATGGGGACAGGCTGGGTGTGGGATGGGGACAGGCTGGTGCTGGGGATGGGGACAGGCGGCAGTGGTGATGGGGACAGGCTGGCAGTGGGGATGGGGACAGGGAGAGGATGGGGACAAGCTGGCACTGGGGATGGGGACAGGCTGGGTGTGGGGATGGGGACAGGCTGGTGCTGGGGATGGGGACAGGCTGGGTGTGGGCATGGGGACAGGCTGGTGCTGGGAATGGGGACAGGCTGGGTGTGGGGATGGGGACAGGCTGGCTGCAGGAGTTGGGGCAGGCTGACTGTGGGGACAGGGTCAGCCTGGCAGTGGGGATGGGGACAAGATGTTGGGATGTAGGGACGGGGACAGGCTGGGTGTAGGGATGGGGACAGGCTGGGTGTAAGGGTGGGGACAAGCTGGCAGTGGTGATGGGGCCAGGCTGGTGGCATTGATGGGGACAGGCTGGGTGCAGGGATGGGGACAGGCTGTGGCATTGATGGGGACAGGCTGGGTGCAGGGATGGGGACAGGCTGGGTGTAGGGATGGGGACAGGCTGGGTGTAGGGGTGGGGACAGGCTGTGGCATTGATGGGGACAGGCTGGCAGTGGTGATGGGGCCAGGCTGGTGGCATTGATTGGGGCAGGCTGGTGGCATTGATGGGGACAGGCTGGGTGCAGGGATGGGGACAGGCTGGTGGCATTGATGGGGACAGGCTGGGTGCAGGGCTGGGGACAGGCTGGGTGCAGGGATGGGGACAGGCTGGGTGCAGGGATGGGGGCAGACCGGCGGTGTTGATGGGGACAGGCTGAGTGTAGGGATGGGGGCAGGCTGGTGGCATTGATTGGGACAGGCTGGGTGCAGGGCTGGGGACAGACTGGGTGTAGTGATGGGGACAGGCTGGGTGCAGGGATGGGGGCAGACTGGCGGTGTTCATGGGGACAGGCTGGGTGTAGGGATGGGGACAGGCTGGGTGCAGGGGTGGGGGCAGACCGGCAGTGTTCATGGGGACAGGCTGGCAGTGGGGACGGGGGCGGGCGCACATGGCAGAGATGGGGACAGACCGGCAGTGGGGACGGGGGCGGGCGCACAGGGAGCACGGGAACGCCTCACCCGGGATGCGCAAACCACACCGAGCCCCTCTCTCCGTGCATGTGCGTGTCACCCCGCGTGTGTCACCCCGCGTGTGTCACCGCGCGTGTGCACACACAGACGTGCTCGCAGGGCCACGCAGGACCCGTGGAGGTGTTTCGTGCAGGGCAGCGCCCCAGAGCACCCGCTGGCGTTCCCCCGCCTCCCTCAGGCACACGCGTGGCCCGGGCGCACACCTGCGGCACCCACGGGCGCGCACGCTCACCCGGGGACCGGAGAACTCGAGCTCCCCGCGCTCCCTCGCCCACGCGCGGCTGCTCAGACACGCCTGGGCACGCCGGGTCCCTCCCGCAAGCCCCGCGGAGCCCGGCGCGGCACCGCGGCACCGCATTAGCACCCGCGCGGCGCCGGGAGATAAATGGGAGCTGTCAGAGGCACCTTGTTTGCTGCTAACCTTTGGAAATGCCACGGCGCCCCGGGCTGCGCCTGCCGGGGGGAGCGGGCCCGCGGGGATTGTCGCTCACCACCTCCAATTAATCTCCCCCGCGCTAACGAAGGCGGCGGGGTGACAGGGGAGAGGCTGCGCTGACCCGGAGCCCGTGGGGAGAGCGGGAGACCCCCGAGCGGCGGAGCGGTGTCCGCGCTGCCAGAGGGGCCCGCCAGGGTGTGGGGACAGGGTGGGACAGGGGATGGGGACAGGGTGGGACAGGGGATGGAGATGGGGACAGGGTGGGACAGGGGATGGAGATGGGGACAGGGTGGGACAGGGGATGGGGACAGGGTGGGGCAGGGGATGGGGACAGGGTGGGAAAAGGGATGGGGATGGGGACAGGGGATGGGGGACAGGGTGGGACAGGGGATGGGGACAGGGGATGGGGATGGGGACAGGGTGGGACAGGGGATGGGGACAGGGGATGGGGACAGGGTGGGAAAAGGGATGGGGATGGGGACAGGGGATGGGGACAGGGGATGGGGATAGGGGGGCAGTGGGGATGGGGACAGGGTGGTGGTAGGGATGGGGACAGGGGCTGGGGACAGGGGTGGCTGTAGGGACAGGAGCAGGCTGATGGTGGGCATGGAGACAGAGTGACCATGGGGACAGGGTGGTGGAAGGGATGGGGACAGGGTGGCAGTAGGGATGGGGACAGGGGATGGGGATGGGGACAGGGAGGTGGTAGGGGTGGGGACAGGGTGGTGGAAGGGATGGGGACAGGGTGGCTGTGGGGATGGGGACAGGGGATGGGGACAGAGTGGGAAAGGGGATGGGGACAGGGTGGTGGCAGGGACAGGAGCAGGCTGATGGCGGGCATGGAGACAGAGTGACCATGGGGACAGGGTGCTGGTAGGGATGAGGACAGTGAGACAGTAGGGATGGGGACAGGGTGGCGGTGGGGATGGGGACAGAGTGGCAGTAAGGGTGGGGACAGGGTGGTGGTAGGGATGGGGACAGGGTGGCTGTGGGGACAGGAGCAAGCTGATGGTGGCCATGGGGACAGAGTGGCCATGGGGACAGGGTGGCCATGGGGACAGGGACAGGGTGGCCACAGGAATGGAAACAGCTTGGCAGCAGAGACGAGGACAAGCCCGGGACAGGTCCAGGCTGCTGGTGGTGACGAGGCCTTTGCTGGGGGCTGCTGTGGTGCTCTGCTCCCCCTCAGCGCTGTCAGGGCTGTTCTGCCTCGAGCCCAGCCCCACTCTCAGGGTGCTGGAGCTCATCCCAGCCCACCCCGGGGCTGCCGTGCCCCCTGTCCCCCCCCCCGCGGCTGCTCCCCTCCCCTCCTCCAAGGTGACCGAGGGTCTCGGGGGAGCCGCTGACGGCGCTTGGCCCCAGCAGCAAATGGGATGTGAGTGGCCATCACCGCCGGGCCTGACAAACCAAATTGATGCCGGCACCGAGAGCCCTCCCGGGCCCTCCGCAGCTGCCTCCAGCCCTTCCCGCATCCTCGCCTGGCTCCCTGTGCTCGCGGGGGGGCGGCGCACGGTGCCTGCGGACACACAGCAGCCCCACACGGGCGCACGAGGGGTTTGAGAGCAGCTAAACCATTAAATGATGCGGTGGGGATGGCGGTGAGGAGGATGAGGAGGACACCGGCCGAGAGGATGAGGAGGGGAGCGGCAGGGATGGGTAGATACAGCGTGTGACAGTGAAAAACGAGCACCTGAGGTAAACCGGTGCGTGGTTAGCAGAGCCCCTCACGCCACGGAGCCACGCCTGGCACTGCCAGCAGCTCCTGGGGAGAGCAGGGTGGGACGGGGGCCGGCACCGGGACCCCCCCCGTGCACCCACAACGCACGTCCAGGAGGTTCAGGGGGCACAGGCGTGCGGCTGCACCCCGACGGCACCGCGGGAGCATTAATATTTAACGCGAGGTGCACGGGACCTGCCCTGAATGCCGACAGCACTGCCAGGGCGCAGGGGGAGGTGACCTTGGCTCCCCTCGGCGCTGGCGGGGCTGAAGCATCCTCGGCTCTGCTCATCGCTGCTCCGAGCCCCCCGGGCCGGCCTGGGCTCAGCGGGGGCTGCGGGCAGCCAGGGTCCCCCCGCGCTGCGCCGGTGCCGCAATCGATCGGCCCGGCTGCATCGCAGCCGCTGCCCTGCTCTGCAATTCCCTTTCATCCCCCAGCAGCTCCTGCCGAGGGGCTGGAGGGGTTGGGGGGCTGCCAATCCGGCCGCAGGGGTTGGGGCACCTCGGTTCCTGCAGGGATGGGGGGTGCCCGGCCTGTGTTTCCCCCAGCCCTGGCTCTGCCCCTCACCAGCCTGGCCCGGGGATCCTGCAGCCCCTGCAGCCCCCGGGGGCTCAGCAGGCGCTGCCAGTGCCTGTCCCCGTCTGCTCCCACTGTCCCCTCCCCAGTGCCTGCCCAGCCCTGTCCCTCCCCTGCCACCTCCAGCGGTTCCCATCGCTCCAACCAACCCAACCGCATCATCCCCACCCCCGCACCCCTGCGCGGCATCGCGGCCAGGGGGATTCGGGAAGGGAAACTGAGGCAGGGGAGGAGGGCCCAGGCACCTGCGGCACTGCTGGGGACCGGCCTTGGCTCCCAGCCCTGGCTGAGATGGGAATATCCAGCACAGAGCTTGGAAACCTCCAGAAAATCCTTGCCGGCGGTGGGGGCTCGGCGGGATGCGCTGCTGGGCGTGTTCCCCGAGGGCTGCAGCCCCCTGCCCCTCGCCGTGGGTGCAGAAGGATTTGGGGGGCTCCGGCGCCCCACAGCGGGGTGAGAGGGATCCCAGGCCTGGGGGATGGAGGGACGGAGCAGAGCTGGCGTTGCGGGCACCACCCCTCTCCCCAAACCGCAGCTCCCTCAGCCCGGGGGGTGCCCCTCTCCTGCTCCCCTCGTTATCTCGCCATCCCGGTCCTGCCCCCTCCCTCTCCGGCTGGCGAAGGCGCCCGGCTTTGAAGCTGCCTTGAAATATAGATAAGGGCGAAGGCAGCGGCTGTGCTGGGAAAGAGCCGGGGGGGAGCGAGGGGCTGGCCGGGCTGGGGGCTGCGGGGATGGGTGCTGAACTGCAGCTCTGCCCTGCACAGTCTGGCCCCCGATGACGGGGCTGACACCCCCCCTAAACCCCTTTCCCACCCCTAAAACCCTTTCCCACCCCCAAACCCCTTTCCCACCCCCTAAATCCCTTTCCCACCCCCCAATCCCTTTCCCACCCCCTAAATCCTTTTCCCACCCCCCAATCCCTTTCCCACCCCCAAACCCCTTTCCCACCCCCCAATCCCTTTCCCACCCCAAACCCCTTTCCCACCCCCAAACCCCTTTCCCACCCCAAACCCCTTTCCCACCCCCCAATCCCTTTCCCACCCCAAACCCCTTTCCCACCCCCGAACCCCTTTCCCACCCCCAAATCCCTTTCCCACCCCCAAACTCCTTTCCCACCCCCCAAACCCCTTTCCCACCCCCAAACCCCTTTCCCACCCCCAAACTCCTTTCCCACCCCCCAAACCCCTTTCCCACCCCCAAACCCCTTTCCCACCCCTAAAACCCTTTCCCACCCCCAAACCCCTTTCCCACCCCCAAACTCCTTTCCCACCCCCCAAACCCCTTTCCCACCCCCAAACCCCTTTCCCACCCCCAAACTCCTTTCCCACCCCCGAATCCCTTTCCCACCCCCAAATCCCTTTCCCACCCCCAATCCCTTTCCCACCCCCGAATCCCTTTCCCACCCCCGAATCCCTTTCCCACCCCCAAACCCCTTTCTCACCCCCGAATCCCTTTCCCACCCCCAAACCCCTTTCCCACCCCCGAATCCCTTTCCCAACCCCAAACCCCTTTCTCACCACCGAATCCCTTTCCCACCCTCGAATCCCTCTCTCACCCCCGAATCCCTTTCTCACCTTCAAATCCCTTTCCCACCCCAAATCCCTTTCCCACCCCCAAACCCCTTTCCCACCCCCAAACCCCTTTCCCACCCCCAAACCCCTTTCTCACCCCCGAATCCCTTTCCCACCCCCGAATCCCTTTCCCACCCCCCGAATCCCTTTCCCACCCCCAAACCCCTTTCCCACCCCCAATCCCTTTCCCACCCCCGAATCCCTTTCCCACCCTCAAATCCCTTTCCCATCCCCAAATCCCTTTCCCACCCCCAATCCCTTTCCCACCCCCAAACCCCTTTCCCACCCCCAATCCCTTTCTCACCCCCAAACCCCTTTCCCATCCCCAATCCCTTTCCCACCCCCAATCCCTTTCCCACCCCCAAACCCCTTTCCCACCCCCGAACCCCTTTCCCACCCCCAAACCCCTTTCCCACCCCCAATCCCTTTCCCACCCCCAAATCCCTTTCCCACCCCCAAATCCCTTTCCCACCCCCAAACCCCTTTCCCACCCCCCAAACCCCTTTCCCACCCCCCAAATCCCTTTCCCACCCCCAAATCCCTTTCCCACCCCCTAAATCCTTTTCTCACCCCCAAATCCCTTTCCCACCCCCTAAATCCTTTTCTCACCCCCAAATCCCTTTCCCACCCCCAAATCCCTTTCCCACCCCCCAAACCCCTTTCCCACCCCCAAATCCCTTTCCCAGGGGCGTGGTGTGCCCTGCCCAGGGTTCCTCCCTCTGCTGCAGCACAACCGGAGCAGATTTAGGAGCTCAGCCCGGCACAGCCCGGGGGGGATCCCAGGGAGGGGTGGGATGGAGCCCCTGGCTCAGCAGGGAGTGTGGGGGTCCCACACTGTGGGGAGACCCTGCACTGAGACCCCCCCCGGCCATGGAGGAGTGGGCACGGGGGGCTCACCCCTCCCTGCTGGGGCTCACCCCAATCATTCCCGACAGGGATCGTTCCCAAGCAGGAAATGGCACCGAGCCATCCTGCAGGGTGAGTGATGCCCGGAGGAGCCCCCAGCAGTGACAGGAGCCGTTCCCTGGGCCTGCCTCAACTTCCCACGAGAGCACAGCCCCCCCCAGGCTCCCCCCCAGCCCCTCCAGCTGGCGCCTCTGCCCACCGCCCCCCTCCCCACTCCCCCCTCCCTCGTTCCCCCCGGCATCCAGGTCACCCAGAGCAGAAACTGCCGGAGCAGCCGAGCACCTGCCAGCTCAGGGTGACAGTGATTGACGAGGCCGGGGCTGCCGGAGCAGCATCCCGCCTGCCGGAGCAGCTGGCAGGGCAGGAGGGCACAGCGGGCACCCCGGGGGCGGCGGGATGAGGGATGGGGGCACAGGGGGCAGGCGGGCAGGGGGATGAGGGACGGGGGGACACGGCAGAGTTGGGGGTCCCTGGCTAGGGCTGGCATCTGGCTCTGCTCACCGGGGGAACCTCGGGACGGGGCTGGTGTGGTCCCGGCCCAGCTGGTGCAGGCACGAGGATGAGGATGGTGGGAGAAGGTAGAGGATGAGGAGGGTGCAGGCAGGAGGATGAGGATGAGGATGAGGATGAGGAGGGAGGAGTAGATAGGTGCAAGCAGAGGGATGAGAAAAGGTCCAGGCACAGCTGGTGCAGGCACGAGGATGAGGATGGTGGGAGTAGATAGAGGATGAGGAGGGTGCAGGCAGGAGGATGAGGATGAGGATGAGGAGGAAGGAGTAGGTAGGTGCAGGCAGAGGGATGAGAAAAGGTCCAGGCACAGCTGGTGCAGGCACGAGGATGAGGAGGGGGGAAGAAGGTAGAGGATGAGGAGGGTGCAGGCAGGAGGATGAGGATGAGGATGAGGAGGAAGGAGTAGGTAGGTGCAGGCAGAGGGATGAGGAAATGTCCAGGCACAGCTGGTGCAGGCACGAGGATGAGGAAGGGGGGAGAAGGTAGAGGATGAGGAGGGTGCAGGCAGGAGGATGAGGAGGGTGCAGGCAGGAGGATGAGGAGAGGAGGGTGAAGGCAGGAGGATGAGGATGAGGATGAGGATGAGGATGAGGATGAGGAGGAAGGAGCAGGTAGGTGCAGGCAGAGGGATGAGGAAAGGTCCAGGCACAGCTGGTGCAGGCACAAGGATGAGGATGGTGGGAGTAGGTAGAGGATGAGGAGGGTGCAGGCACGAGGATGAGGAGGGTGCAGGCAGGAGGATGAGGAGGGTGCAGGCACGAGGATGAGGAGGGTGCAGGCAGGAGGATGAGGAGGAGGATGAGGAGCAGGTAGGTGCAGGCAGAGGGATGAGGAAAGGTCCAGGCACACCTGGTGCACTCTCTGCCCTCTCCCCCCCAGACGGTGTGCGCTGGCGGTCACGTCGCCAAGACCTTGGGCTACCTGGAGATGGGCACCTCCGGCCTCCTCAAGGACGTCCCCTACGGCACCCTGAAACCCCCGGCGCTGGACCCCGGGCGCTGGATCCCAGCAGAGCCCTCCCGGGCCGCGGGGGCGCCGGCGAGCACCGGCCGGAGCCCCTGGGACTGGCGGAAGAACCAGACGGCCGGGGAGCTGCCGAGCCCCCGCGCCCACCGCAAGCCCGCCCTCAAGTCGAGCCGCGCCAAGAAGATTTTCGGCTGGGGCGACTTCTACTTCAACATCAAGACGCTCAAGTTCAGCCTGCTGGTGACGGGGAAGATCGTCGACCACATCAACGGCACCTTCAGCGTCTACTTCCGACACAACTCCTCCAGCCTGGGCAACGTCTCGGTCAGCATCGTGCCCCCCTCCAAGGCGGTGGGCTTCGAGGTGCTGGTGCCCGGCCCCCCGCCGCTGCCCCGGCCGCCGCCCCCTCCCCAGCAGAGCACCCTGCCCAAGGGGCGGCCGGCCAAGGCGCTCAACTGCCACGTGGAGTACGAGAAGACGAACCGGGCGCGGAAGAACAGGCCGTGCCTGTACGACCCGTCCAAGGTGTGCTTCACCGAGCACACGCAGAGCCACGCCGCCTGGCTCTGCGCCAAGCCCTTCAAGGTCATCTGCATCTTCATCTCCTTCCTCAGCATCGACTACAAGCTGGTGCAGAAGGTCTGTCCCGACTACAACTTCCAGCACGATAATCCTTACTTCGGCTGATGGCAGCGGGGCCGGGGGTGGGTGGGGGGTGAGGGGGTGGCGGGGTCCCCGTTGTCACTCGGGGCTCGCTGTCACCCCCACGCCGGCCTCCTCTTCGTCGCTGGAGCATCTCTGTGCTGGCTTGTGGGGCAGCCGGTGCTGGGGGTCCCGGGTGCCACCCGGTGACATCCCATCAGTCGGCTCTGGGGGTTGCAGGTCCCCCCCCTCCCCCCCAAAATGACATCCCACCCCCGCAGCAGCCCTGCGCCACCACGGGGTACAGGCAGTTCTGGGGGTCCCGCCCACCCACTGAGACCCCATCACTGAGTACCCCATGCTGGGGTAGAGCTGGTGCTGGGGGTCCTGGACCCCCACACACTGAGACCCATCCCTGGGGTACCCCTGTTCCTGGGGGTCCTCTCCACCCACTGAGACCCCATCCCTGGGGTACCCCTGTCCCTGGGGGTCCTGGACCCCCACCCACTGAGACCCCATCACTGAGGACCCCATACTGGGGTAGAGCTGGTGCTGGGGGTCCCAGTCCCCCCCCCCCCCAGTGACACCTCATCACTGCGTCACTGGGGTAGGGCTGGTGCTGGGGGTCCTGGACCCCCACCCACTGAAACCCCACCCCTGGGGTACCCCTGTCCCTGGGGGTCCTGGACCCCCACCCACTGAGACCCCATCCCTGGGGTACCCCTGTTCCTGGGGGTCCCCCCACTCACTGAGACCCCATCCCTGGGGTACCCCTGTCCCTGGGGGTCCTGGACCCCCACCCACTGAGACCCCATCCCTGGGGTACCCCTGTCCCTGGGGGTCCCAGCCCCCTCACCCACTGACACCCCATCATCTCAGCACTGCCTGTGCTGGCAATCCTGGACCCCCACCCATTTTTGAGACCCCCACCCACTGAAAACTCCATCACACCACATCGGGTACAACTGGTGCTGGGGGTCCCGGCCCCCCCACCCACTGAGACCCCCCCCCCCACTGCAGCTGGGGGGGTGCAGGCACGGAGCCCCCCCCCAGCTGGGGGTCGCTGGCAGTGTGGGGGTGCACTGGGGTGCGATGTAACCCCCGGGGTGTCACAGGTGGCACGGGGGGGGGGGCAGGTCAGGGTGCTGGAGGTGGGGGGGGACACCCCCCCCAGGTGTTCTGGAGCTCTCCCCCTCCACGCTCCGGTGCCCCATGGACCCCTCCCCACCTCCATGGGGGACCCCCCCAGGTGTGCAGCCCCTCCACCCAAATAATAAATGCCAGGTGGCCCTTAGGGATGTTTTCGGGGGGGTTCCCGGGGGGCTGCCCCCTCCCCTCGGGGAGGGGCTTCTTCATCTGTTTGGTTTTTTTTTTTAAAGAAATTTAAAATGGAAAAAAAAGAAAAAAAGTGGAAAATAAAGAAAAACCTGGGAAAAAAGATAAAATCAAAAGGAATGTATTGATCCCATCCCGACCGGGGATGGGGGGAGAGAGAGGAGGTGGGACCCCCCCGGGGGGTGCAGGAAGGAGGGAGCTCCCGGAATTAGGGGTGGGGGGGTTGCAGGGATGGGGGACCCCAGGATTTGGGATGGGGGGTGCAGGGTTAGGGGACCCCAGAATTAGAGATGGGGGGTGTAGGGATGGGGGACCCCAGGATCAGGGATGGGGGGTGCAGGAATGGGACCCCACAATTAGAGATGGGGGGTGCCAGAATGGGGGACCCCAGAATTAGAGATGGGGGGTGCAGGGATGGGGGACCCCAGAATTTGGGATGGGGGTTGCAGGGATGGGACCCCAGGATTAGGGATGGGGGGTGCCAGAATGGGAGACTCCAGAATTACGGATGGGGGGTGCAGGGTTAGGGGACCCCAGAATCAGGGATGGGGGGAGCAGGGATGGGGGACCCCAGAATTTGGGATGGGGGATGCAAGATGGGGGACCCCAGAATTAGAGATGGGGGTTGCAGGGATGGGACCCCAGGATTTGGGATGGGGGGTGCAGGGATGGGGGACCCCAGGATTAGGGATGGAGGGGTTGCAGGTTTAGGGGACCCCACGATTAGAGATGGGGGATGCCAGAATGGGGGACCCCAGGATTTGGGATGGGGGGGGCGGTTGCAGGGTTAGGGGACCCCAGAATTACGGATAGGGGGTGCAGGGATGGGGGACCCCAGAATTACGGATGGGGGGTGCAGGGATGGGGGACCCCAGGATCAGCGATGGGGGGTGCAGGGATGGGGGACCCCAGGATTAGAGATGGGGGGTGCAGGGATGGGGGACCCCAGGATCAGCGATGGGGGGTGCAGGGATGGGGGACCCCAGGATTAGGGATGGGGGGTGCAGGGATGGGACCCCAGGATTAGAGATGGGGGTTGCACGGTTAGGGGACCCCAGGATCAGAGATTGGGGTTGCAGGGATGGGGGACCCCAGAATTTGGGATGGGGGGTGCAGGGATGAGGACCCCAGAATTTGGGATGGGGGAGGGGGTTGCAGGGTTAGGGGACCCCAGAATTACGGATGGGGGGTGCAGGGATGGGGGACCCCAGGATTTGGGATGGGGGGTGGGTGCAGGGATGGGGGACCCCAGAATCAGGGATGGGGGTCGCAGGGATGGGGGACCCCAGGATTTGGGATGGGGGGAGCAGGGATGGGGGACCCCAGAATTAGAGATGGGGGGGTGCAGGGTTAGGGGACCCCAGGATTACGGATGGGGGGTGCAGGGATGGGGACCCCAGGATTTGGGATGGGGGTTGCAAGGATGGGGACCCCAGAATTAGAGATGGGGGGTGCAGAGATCGGGCTGACCCCGGTTGGGGGGGTGGGGGAGGTGTCGGACCTCCAGTTTCCCGTCGGCCCCGCGGCTCCGGTGGCTCCGCCCTCCCGGCAGCGCGCGCGCGGGGGGAGGGGGCGGGGCCAGGCGGGGGCCGGGACCGGGACCGGGACCGGGGCCGGGACCCGGGGCCGGGACCCACGTGCAGCGCGGACCGAGATGTGGCCGCTCCGCCTGGGCAGGGTGAGCCTCGGGGCTGGGAGAGGGGCCCGGTACCCCGGGAGCGGCGGGGAGGGGTGGTTCCCGGTTCCCGGTAAGCGTCCCCGGTAAGGATCCCCGGTTCCCGCATCCCCCGGGGCGCTCCGGTGTCTCCCGGTGCTCAGAGGGGTCCCGGTGCCCGGGGGGGACAGTCCCGGTACCCGGTGGGGAGACGCGCCCTGCGGGCCCCCGGTGCACGGGAAGCCCCGGTGCACGGAGGGGGTGTCCCGGAACCCGGAGGGCTCCCGGTCCCCGGGGGGCTTTCGGTGCTCGCAGGGGTCCCGGTGCCCGCAGGGTGCTGCAGCCCCCGGTGCGCGCAGGGCTCTCGATCCCCGGTTCCAAGTTGGGGGGTCCCGGTCCCCGTTGGCGGGGTTTGGGGGGGGTCCCGGTTCTCTGTCGTTCTCCCCCCGTGCGCCCCTTCCTCCACCCTCCATCTCCCCCCGGGGGTCTCAATTCCATCCCGCTTCTCCTCCTCACCCCCCGGCTGCGCACCGGGACCCCCATCCCGGTGTCGGTGTGTTCCCCCCGGTTCCCCCCCCCACTCCCGCCACCCCCTCCGCGGACTTTGCGTCCGTCCCAAAGTCCCCGGGGCCGGGACAGCCCCCGCCACCGGCCTTGGCCCCTGCCCGGTGCCCGCGGCCCCGCGGGTGATGCAATGGGGCGGCGGCGCTTACATCACCCGGCACCGGGGCCAGGGGGGCACTGGGGGCACCCCCTGCTCGGCCAGGGTCCCCCCACAGCCACCGGGTACAACCGGGGCGGGGGGGGGGTCCCATGGGTGGTGGGAGGGTTAGGGGACCCCAGGATTAGGGATGGGGGGTGCAGGGTTAGGGGACCCCAGGATTAGAGATGAGGGGTGCAGGGATGGGGGACCCCAGGATTAGGGATGGGGGTTGCTGGTGCACCTGAGCTTGGGGCGGGGGGGATCCCCGTGTGCCTCGTGGGGTACTGGGGGAGGGTCCCCAAGTGTCTCGAGGGGCCGCTGTGTGCCTGGGGAGGACTTTGAGGGGGTCCTCGTGTACCCTGTGGGGTCCGTGGGAGGATCCCCGGGTGGTTTGTGGGGTCCCCATGTGTCTTGAGGGTCCCCTTGTTCTTTCTGGGAACCTTGGAGGGGTCCCCATGTGCCCTGTGGGGTCCTTGGGGTCCCCATGTGCCCTGTGGAGAGCTTTGGGGGGTCCCCATGTGCCTGGAGGGTCCCCTTGTTCCCTCTGGGAGCCTTGGAGGGGTCCCGTGTGGAGCTTGGGGGACCCCTGTGAGCTTTAGGGGCACCACAGAGGAGTCCCCACATGCTGTATGGGGTCCTCGGGGTCCTCACGTGCCCTATGGGGTCCTTGGGGTCCCCACATGCCCTATGGGGTCCCATGGGGTCCCCACATGCCCTGTGGGCTCCTTGTGGTCCCCACGTGTCCTGTGGGGTCCCTTGGGGTCCCCATGCGCCCACCTTGCGGGGGTGACAGAACAGGGGCGCCCTGCTGCTGTCACCCGCAGCTCCTGGGACGGGCCAGAGGGGTCCCAGGGGTCCCATCCTGTGCCCCCCTCGGTCCCAGGGGTCCCATCCTGTGCCCCCCTCGGTCCCGGGGGTCCCATCCCGTTTCCCCCTCGGTCCCGGGGGTCCCATCCTGTGCCCACCTTGGTCCCGGGGGTCCCGTGCTGTGCCCCCCTCTGTCCCAGGGGTCCCAACCTGTGCCCCCCTCGGTCCCGGGGGTCCCATCCTGTGCCCACCTCGGACCCAGGGGTCCCATCCCGTGCCCCCCTCGGTCCCGGGGGTCCCATCCCGTGTCGCAGGGGTCCCATCCTGTGCCCCCCTCGGTCTGGGGGTCCCATCCCGTTTCCCCCTCGGTCCCGGGGGTCCCACCCTGAGCCCCCCTCTCTGTGCAGACCCTGCAGCGCTGGGGGGGCCGGGTGGGCCCCGGCAGCCGGCGGGCCCAGCACGGCCCCGCTCCCGCCGCCGCCGCCGCCGCCGCCGGGCCCGTCCCCGGCTGGACGGGGCAGGAGAGCCTGGCCCAGAGCGACCCCGAGGTGTGGAGCCTGGTGCAGAGGGAGAAGGATCGGCAGTGCCGGGGGCTGGAGCTCATCGCCTCTGAGGTGGGTTTGGGCCTGGGGGGGGTGCTGAGGGGGGTTTGGCTGTTCCAAGGTTAGGAAAGAATTAAAAGTTTTAATAAAATATATAAATTTTATATATATATTTTTATATATTTTTATATATTTTATATATTTTAATATTTTTATATATTTTATATATATTATATATTTTTTATATATTTTTAATATATATATATTTTTATTATTATTATTTTTATTTACGACAGTGCCTCTGGGGTGGGCACCGAGGGGGGCTTGGGCCTGCGGGGTGCTGAGGGGTGTTTGCCTGTTCCAAGATAGAATTAGAAGTTTTAATAAAATATATACGTATTTCATATATATATTTTAATATATTTTTTATATATTTTTTTAAAAAAACTTATTTTTAAGGGTTTTTTTTTATGACAGTGCCTCTGGGGTGGGCACCGAGGGGGGCTTGGGCCTGTGGGGTGCTGAGGGGGTTTTGGCTGTTCCAAGATAGAATTAAAAGTTTTAATAAAATGTATACATATTTTATATTTTTTTAATATATTTTTTTTATATATATATATTTTTAAAACCCTTATTTTTAAGGGGTTTTTTTTACGACAGTGCCTCTGGGGTGGGCACCGAGGGGGACTTGGGCCTGGGGGAGCTGAGGGGGTTTTGATGTTCCAAGAAAGAATTAAAAGTTTTAATAAAAGATATACATATTTTATATGTATTTTTTATATTTTTTTAAATATTTTTTTTTAAAAAACCCTTATTTTTAAAGTTTTTTTTAACGGCAGTGCCTCTGAGGTGGGCACCGAGGGGGGCTTGGGCCTGAGGGGTGCTGAGGGGGGTTTGCCTGTTCCAAGATTAAGAAAGAATTAAAAGTTTTAATAAAATGTATACATATTTTATTAATATTTTTTATATATTTTTTATATTTTTTTAAAAAAAACCCCTTATTTTTAAGGGTTTTTTTTACGACAGTGCCTCTGGGGTGGGCACCGAAGGGGGCTTGGGCCTGGATGGTGCTGAGGGGGTTTTGGCTGTTCCAAGATTAAGAAAGAATTAAAAGTTTTAATAAAAGATATACATATTTTATATGTATTTTTTATATTTTTTTAAAATATTTTTTTTAAAAAACCCTTATTTTTAAAGTTTTTTTTAACGGCAGTGCCTCTGAGGTGGGCACCGAGGGGGGCTTGGGTCTGGGGGAACTGAGGGGGGTTTGGCTGTTCCAAGATTAAGAAAGAATTAGAAGTTTTAATAAAATATATACATATTTTATATATATATTTTTATATCTTTTATTTTTTTTAAAAAAACCCTTATTTTTAAGAGTTTTTTTTACGACAGTGAAAGGCTAAAAAATTTAAATACACTATTTATCTACAATTTAGTTATTTGATGTACTTTTGAATAGATTTGGAGTGATTTGACCAGTTTATGCAGCACTTTTTTTTAAACTTTTTACATTTGTGTTTATGTACTAACAATAAATTACGGCTTTGCTTTGAAGAGTTGTTTGTTTTACACTGCTAACATTAGTTAACAAATTACTTAGTACCAGAGAGATATTTACAGGAATGCTCATTTAACTAACAACTTACTTGATTTAATTGTTTTAAGGCCACTTCTGCTGCTGCTGGTGGCAAAAGCAGAGTCGTTATAAATTTTTGGCTTTTTTTATTAGGTATTAATTTTATAATTACATTAATTTTATTATTCCCCCCCCCTCAGAATTTCTGCAGCCGGGCGGCCCTGGAAGCCCTGGGCTCCTGCCTGAACAACAAATACTCGGAGGGGTATCCTGGGAAGAGGTAAAAAGTGGGGAGTGGGCTGGGGTTCAGCTGCAGGAGACACCCAGGGCGGTCTGTCTGTCTGTCTGTCTGTCTGTCTGTCCCCAGTGGGGGCTGCCCTCTTGCACCAAAAGTCTCCCATGGGTGATGGCAGCGGGGGGACCCCGTCTGTAGCCCTGGTTGGTGCCTGTGATGTTTTGGTTTCTCTGAAACTCTTTTCCCAGAGACTTTTGTGTCAACAAGAGACATTTTTTAAGAAAACTAAAATTAAAAAAAAAACCAAAACAACAACAACAGCAACAAAACCAAAAAAAAAAAAAACAAAAACCCACACACACAAAAAAAAAAAAAAAAAAACAAAAAAACACACCAAAAAAAGTGGAGAATAAAGAAAAACCTGGGAAAAAAAAAAAAAATCAGAAGGAGCTTATTGATCCCACCCCGAGTGGGGATGGGAGGAGAGTGAGGAGGTGGGACCCTGGGCGTAGGAAAGGGAGATGCAGGAAGGAGGGAGCTCCTGGAATTTGGGATGAGGGGGACGATGCTCGCTAGGAGGGACTTCTTGATGTCCCTCTGACTGGAGCAATGTGATGGAAGAAGTTTGTCTTTCTTCCACCCCTTGGGCTGTTCTCTGTAGAACAGGATAAAGGGAAGAAATAACCAGAAATAAACGGGGTCATTGTCAGCCTGCTGAAGTTGGAGCCCGTGTCATTGTAATCTTAAACAGTGTCACCTGTGATATTATAGTTTTCCTAAAACTCTTTTCCCAGAGAGTTTTCTGTCAACAAGAAACACATTTTCCTCACTGTAACCTATTCCTTTCCCTAGGAGGGACTTCTTGATGTCCCTCTGACTTGACCAATGTGATTGAAGAAGTTTGTCTTTCTTCCACCCCTTGGGCTGTTCTCTGTAGAACAGGATAAAGGGAAGGAATAACCAGAAATTAACAGAGTCACTGTCAGCCTGCTGAAGTCGGAGTCCGTGTCGTTGTGATCTTGAACAGTGTCACCTGTGATGTTACAGTTTTCCTAAAACTCCTTTCCCAGAGACTTTTCTGCCAACAAGAAACACATTTTCCTCACTGTAACCTATTCCTTTCCCTAGGAGGGACTTCTTGATATCCCTCTGGTTTGACCAATGTGATGGAAGAAGTTTTTGTCTTTCTTCCACCCATTGGGTTGTTCTCTGTAGAACAGGATAAAGGGAAGAAATAACCAGAAATAAACAGAGTCATTGTCAGCCTGCTGAAGTCGCAGTCCGTGTCGTTGTGATCTTGAACAGCGTCACCTGAGATATTTTAGTTTTTCTAAAACTCTTTTCCCAGAGAGTTTTCTGTCAACAAGAAGCATGTTTTGCTAACTGTAACCTATTCCTTTCCCTAGGAGGGACTTCTTCTTGATGTCCCTCTGGTTTGACCAATGTGGTTGAAGAAGTTTGTCTTTCTTCCACCCATTGGGTTGTTCTCTGTAGAACAGGATAAAGGGAAGAAATTCCCAGAAATAAACGGGGTCATTGTCATCCTTCTGAAGTTGGAGCCCGTGTCATTGTAATCTTGAACAGTGTCACCTGAGATGTTTTAGTTTTCCTAAAACTCTTTCCCTGAGACTTTTCTGTCAGCAAGAGACACGTTTTCCTAACTGTAACCTATTCCTTTCCCTAGGAGGGACTTCTTCTTGATGTCCCTCTGGTTTGACCGATGTGATTGAAGGAGTTTGTCTTTCTTCCACCCATCGAGTTGTTCTCTGTAGAACAGGATAAAGGGAAGAAATTCCCGGAAATAAATGGAGTCAGTGTCTGAGCTGGAGTCTGTCTCGTTGTGACCTTTAACAGCGTCACCCTCCTGTGTCCCCAGGTACTACGGGGGGGCCGAGGTGGTGGACGAGCTCGAGCTGCTGTGCGAGCGGCGGGCGCTGGAGGCCTTCGGCCTGGACCCGGCGCGCTGGGGCGTCAACGTCCAGCCCTACTCGGGCTCCCCGGCCAACTTCGCCGCCTACACGGCCCTGCTGCAGCCCCACGAGCGCCTGATGGGGCTGGACCTGCCCGATGGGGGCCAGTACGTGGGGGGCCATGGGGGGGACGTGGGGCTGGCTGCCCCCCGGGGGTCCCGGCCTCACCCCGTGCCTCCCCCGCAGCCTCACGCACGGGTACATGACCGACGTCAAGAGGATCTCGGCCACCTCCATCTTCTTCGAGTCCATGCCCTACAAGCTCGATGTGAGTTGAGGGTGTGTGGGGGAGGGATGGGCCCTGGGGTGTCCCCGGGGTGTCCCCGGGGTGTCCCCGAGGTGTCCAAGCTGCTCTGTCAAACCCCTGCCCTCCCTCCTCTCCCACGGTGTCCCTGAGGAGGTCCTCCCCAAGGTGTCTCAGGTGTCCCTGGGGTGTCCTTGAAGTCTCCCTGAAGTCTCCCTGAGGTGGCCCCAGGGTGTCCCCGAGGTGTCCCTGGGGTGTCCCCAGGGTGTCCCTGAGGTGTCCGAGCTGCTCTGCCAAACCCCTGCCCTCCCTCCTCTCCCAGGGTGTCCCTGGGGTGTCTCCAGGGTGTCCCCGAGGTGTCCCTGGGGTGTCTCCAGGGTGTCCCTGAGGTGTCCCCGGGGTGTCCCCAGGGTGTCCCCGAGGTGTCCCCGAGGTGTCCAAGCTGCTCTGTCAAACCCCTGCCCTCCTTCCTCTCCCAGAGTGTCCCTGAGATGTCCCCGGGGTGTCCCCGAGATGTCCCCGGGGTGTCCCCGGGGTGTCTCTCGGGTGTCCCCGAGGTGTCCCTGGGGTGTCCCCGGGGTGTCCCTGGGATGTCCCCGGGGTGTCTCTCAGGTGTCCCCGGGGTGTCCCTGAGGTGTCCCCGGGGTGTCCGAGCTGCTCTGTCGAACCCCTGCCCTCCCTCCTCTCCGTGTCCCAGTGCCAGGGGAGATGCTCAGGGCAGGTGGCAGAGGGGTTCCTCCACGAGCTGTCTGTCTGTCTGTCCATCCATTTGTCAGTTCCCAGGATGACCAAGCTCTCTGTCCATTTCTGGACTGACCAAGCTCTCCTGTCTGTCCATCCCTCACAGCTGGCCCTGGGGCTGACTGACCTGTCTGTCCATCCATCCCCAGGCTGGCTGATGGAGCTCTGTCTGTCTGTCTGTCTGTCCCTGGGCTGACTGACCAATCTGTCTGTCTGTCTGTCCCTGGGCTAACTGACCAATCTGTCTGTCTGTCCTCGGACTGATTGACCTGTCTGTCCCTGGGCTAACTGATCTGTCTGTCCCCAGGCTGACTGACCAATCTGTCTGTCTGTCTGTCCCCAGACTGACTGACCTGTCCGTCTCTGGGCTGACTGACCAATCTGTCTGTCTGTCCCTGGACTGACTGACCTGTCTGTCCCTGGGCTGACTGACCAATCTGTCTGCCTGTCCCTGGGCTGACTGACCTGTCTATCCCTGGGCTGACTGACCTGTCCGTCCGTCTGTCTGTCCCTCCCAGCCCACCACGGGCCTGATCGACTACGCCCAGCTGGAGGTGACAGCGCGGCTCTTCCGCCCCCGGCTCATCATCGCCGGCACCAGCGCCTACGCCCGGCTCATCGACTACGCCCGCATCAAGAGGGTACGTGGGGAGGGGGCTCTGGGGCCTGGGGAGGGGGCTCTGGGGCCTGGGGAGGGCTCTGGGGCCTGGGAAGGGGGCTCTGGGGCCGGCAGGTGACCCCGGTGTCCCCCAGGTGTGCGAGGAGGTCAAGGCGTACCTGCTGGCGGACATGGCCCACATCAGCGGGCTGGTGGCGGCCAAGGCCATCCCGTCGCCCTTCGAGCACGCGGACGTGGTCACCAGCACCACCCACAAGACCCTGCGGGGCGCCAGGTGAGACCCCCCTGGGATGGGGGCTGTGTCCATGGGGCTGTGTCCATGGGGGGCCGTGTCCATGGGGGGCTGTGCCAATGGGGGGCGGTGTCCATGGGGGCTGTGTCCATGGGGGGCTGTGTCCATGGTGGTGGTGTCCATGGTGGTGGTGTCAATGGGGGTGGTGTCCATGGTGGTGGTGTCAATGGGGGTGGTGTTCATGGGGGCTGTGTCCATGGTGGTGGTGTCCATGGGGCTGTGTCCATGGGGCTGTGTCCATGGTGGTGGTGTCCATGGGGCTGTGTCCATGGGGCTGTGTCCATGGGGGTGGTGTCCATGGGGGGCTGTGTCCATGGGGGGCTGTGTCCATGGTGGTGGTGTCCATGGGGCTGTGTCCATGGGGCTGTGTCCATGGGGCTGTGTCCATGGGTGGCTGTGTCCATGGGGGGCTGTGTCCATGGGGGCTGTGTCCATGGTGGTGGTGTCCATGGGGCTGTGTCCATGGGGCTGTGTCCATGGTGGCTGTGTCCATGGGGCTGTGTCCATGGGGGGCTGTGCCCATGGTGGTGGTGTCCATGGTGGCTGTGTCCATGGGGGGCTGTGTCCATGGGGGCTGTGTCCATGGGGGGCTGTGCCCATGGGGCTGTGTCCATGGGGCTGTGTCCATGGGGGCTGTGTCCATGGGGGGCTGTGTCCATGATGGTGATGGCCATGGTGGTGGTGTCCATGGGGGGCTGTGTCCATGGGGTGGTGTCCATGGGGCTGTGTCCATGGGGCTGTGTCCATGGTGGTGGTGTCCATGGTGGTGATGTCCGTGGTGGTGGTGTCCATGGGGGTGGTGTCCATGGGGCTGTGCTTATGGTGGTGGTGTCCATGGTGGTGGTGCCCATGGGGGCTGTGTCCATGGTGGTGGTGTTCATGGGGCTGTGTCCATGGTGGTGGTGCCCATGGTGGTGGTGTCCATGGGGGTGGTGTCCATGGTGGTGGTGTCCATGGTGGTGGTGCCCATGGGGGCTGTGTCCATGGTGGTGGTGTCCATGGGGCTGTGTCCATGGGGCTGTGTCCATGGGGCTGTGTCCATGGGGGCTGTGTCCATGGTGGTGATGTCCATGGTGGTGGTGTCCATGGTGGTGGTGTCCATGGTGGTGGTGTCCATGGGGCTGTGTCCATGGTGGTGGTGTCCGTGGGGGGCTGTGTCCATGGGGCTGTGTCCATGGGGGGCTGTGTCCATGGGGGGCTGTGTCCATGGGGGGCTGTGTCCATGGGGGCTGTGTCCATGGGGGTCTGTGTCAATGGGGGGCTGTGTCCATGGGGGTGGTGTCCATGGTGGTGGTGTCCATGGGGCTGTGTCCATGGGTGGCTGTGTCCATGGGTGGCTGTGTCCATGGGGGGCTGTGTCCATGGTGGTGGTGTCCATGGTGGTGGTGTCCATGGGGGCTGTGTCCATGGGGGGTCTGTGTCCGTGGTGGTGGTGTCCATGGGTGGCTGTGTCCATGGTGGTGGTGTCCATGGGGGTGGTGTCCATGGTCATGTCCTTGGGGGCTGTGTCCATGGGGCTGTGTCCATGGGGCTGTGTCCATGGGGGCTGTGTCCATGGGGGGCTGTGTCCATGAGGGCTGTGTCCATGGGGCTGTGTCCATGGGGGTGGTGTCCATGGGGGTGGTGTCCATGGGGGCTGTGTCCATGGGGCTGTGTCCATGGGGATGGTGTCCATGGGGGGCTGTGTCCATGGGGCTGTGTCCATGGGGCCAGTGTCCATGGGGAGGAGAGGTGACAGTGTCTCCTGTCACCAGGTCGGGGTTGATCTTCTACCGCAAGGGCGTGCGCTCGGTGGATAAGAGGACGGGCAAGGAGACCCTGTACGACCTGGAGGACAGGATCAACTTCTCCGTGTTCCCCTCCCTGCAGGGGGGACCCCACAACCACGCCATCGCTGCCGTGGCCGTGGCCCTCAAACAGGTCCGTGCCAGGCTTGGGGGGCTTGGGGCAGTGCTGTGGTGGGCTGGGAGGGACAGACAGACGGACAGGTCAGTCAGCCCAGGGACTGGCAGAGGAGACAGATTGGTCAGTCCGTCTAGAGACAGATAGACAGACAGATTGATCAGTCAGCCCAGGGACAGACAGTCAATCAGCCCAAGGACAGACAGATTGGTCAGTTGACCCAGGGAGAGACAGACAGACAAGTCAGTCAGCCCAGGGACAGGCAGACAGACAGATTGGTCAGTCAGTCCAGGGACAGACAGGTCAGTCAGCCCAGGGACAGACAGGTCAGTCAGCCCAAGGACAGACAGGTCAGTCAGTCTAGGGACAGACAGACAGACAGATTGGTCAGTCAATCCAGGGACAGGCAGGTCAGTCAGTCCAGGGACAGACAGGTCAGTCAGCCCAAGGACAGACAGGTCAGTCAGTCTAGGGACAGACAGACAGACAGATTGGTCAGTCAATCCAGGGACAGGCAGGTCAGTCAGTCCAGGGACAGACAGACAGACAAATTGATCAGCCAGCCCAGGGACAGACAGGTCAGTCAGCCCAGGGACAGACAGGTCAGTCAGCCCATGGACAGACAGAGAGACAGATTGGTCAGTCAGCCCAGGGACAGACAGACAAGACAGATTGGTCAGTCAGTCCAGGGACAGGTAGACAGGCAAATTGGTCAGTCAGCCCAGGGACAGACAGGTCAGCCCAGAGACAGACAGACAGACAGATTGGTCAGTCAGCCCAGGGACAGACAGACAGACAGACAACCTGTTTGACCTGTTCCTCCTGTGCTGATGGGCTGTCCCCCCTCCCAGGCCAGCTCCCCGGCTTTCCAGGAGTACTGCCAGCAGGTGCTGAGGAACGCCAAGGCCATGGCACAGGCGCTGCTGCAGCGCGGGTACACCCTGGTGTCAGGTAATGAATGCTCTGACCCGTAATGCTCTGACCCCTGTGCTGGGGACAGGGGGGGACAGCTGTGCTGGGGACAGGGAGAGAGCTGTGCTGGGGACAGGGAGGGATGAGCTGTGCTGGGGACAGGGAGGAGAGAGCTGTGCTGGGGACAGGGAGGGATGAGCTGTGCTGGGGACAGGGAGGAGAGAGCTGTGCTGGGGACAGGGAGAGAGCTGTGCTGGGGACAGGGAGGAGAGAGCTGTGCTGGGGACAGGGAGGGGTGAGCTGAGCTGGGGACAGGGAGAGAGCTGTGCTGGGGACAGGGAGGGGTGAGCTGTGCTGGGGACAGGGAGAGAGCTGTGCTGGGGACAGGGAGAGAGCTGTGCTGGGGACAGGGAGGGGTGAGCTGAGCTGGGGACAGGGAGAGAGCTGTGCTGGGGACAGGGAGGGGTGAGCTGAGCTGGGGACAGGGAGGAGAGAGCTGTGCTGGGGACAGGGAGAGAGCTGTGCTGGGGACAAGGAGGAGAGAGCTGTGCTGGGGACAGGGAGGGGTGAGCTGTGCTGGGGACAGGGAGAGAGCTGTGCTGGGGACAAGGAGGAGAGAGCTGTGCTGGGGACAGGGAGGGGTGAGCTGTGCTGGGGACAGGGAGGAGAGAGCTGTGCTGGGGACAGGGAGGGGTGAGCTGAGCTGGGGACAGGGAGAGCTGTGCTGGGGACAGGGGGGGACAGCTGAGCTGGGGACAGGGAGAGCTGTGCTGGGGACAAGGAGGAGTGAGCTGTGCTGGGGACAGGGAGAGAGCTGTGGTGGGGACAGGGAGAGAGCTGTGCTGGGGACAGGGAGGAGAGAGCTGTGCTGGGGACAGGGAGGAGTGAGCTGTGCTGGGGACAGGGAGGAGAGAGCTGTGCTGGGGACAGGGAGGAGTGAGCTGTGCTGGGGACAAGGAGGGACGAGCTGTGCTGGGGACAGGGAGGAGAGAGCTGTGCTGGGGACAGGGAGGAGTGAGCTGTGCTGGGGACAGGGAGGAGAGAGCTGTGCTGGGGACAGGGAGGAGAGAGCTGTGCTGGGGACAAGGAGGAGTGAGCCGTGCTGGGGACAAGGAGCAGTGAGCTGTGCTGGGGACAGGGAGTGAGCTGTGCTGGGGACAAGGAGGGACGAGCTGTGCTGGGGACAAGGAGGAGAGAGCTGTGCTGGGGACAGGGAGGGAAGAGCTATCCCAGGGACAAGGAGCGTGCTGTGCTGGGGACGAGTGGCACCGCTCATTCTCAGGGCAGCAGTGGGGTTTGGGGGGCAGAGCACTGGGTGTGAGGCAGAACAGAACTTTTCTGCTCGCTGCAGAGCAGGATAGGGGCGGCGGAGGGGTCTGGGGGTGCTCAGGGCTCCTCACCCCTTCTGCTTTGTTCCCCAGGTGGCACCGACAACCACCTGGTGCTGGTGGACCTGCGGCCCAAGGGCATCGACGGGGCGCGGGCGGAGCGGGTGCTGGAGCTCGTCTCCATCACCGCCAACAAGAACACCTGCCCGGGGGACAAGAGCGCGCTGACCCCGGGGGGGCTGCGCCTCGGTGAGGGACAAACCCTTCCCTGGGGTGGGGGGTCCCCAGGTCTTCACCCCACAGCAGCCCTGCTCTGTTTCACCCTTCTCTGAGTGGGAATTCAGAGCTTGGTTTGGCCAGGAAAGGGGGCAGAGCCCCATGGGGACCAGGGCTTGGGGGGCTCCAGTGAGGGGCTGGGACCCAGGGAGCTCCTTGGGGGGCTGGGACCCAGGGAGCCCCTCGGGGGGCTGGGACCCAGGGAGCTCCTTGAGGGGCTGGGACCCAGGGAGCCCCTTGAAGGGCTGTGACCCAGGGAGCTCCTTGAGGGGCTGGGACCCAGGGAGCCCCTTGAGGGGCTGTGACTCAGGGAGCTCCTTGAGGGGCTGGGACCCAGGGAGCTCCTTGAAGGGCTGTGACCCAGGGAGCTCCTTGAGGGGCTGGGACCCGGGGAGCCCCTTGAGGGGCTGGGACCCAGGGAGCTCCTTGAGGGGCTGGTGCCCCCCCACACTGTTCCCATCCCTGATGGGCTCCGTCCCCAGGTGCCCCCGCGCTGACCTCCCGCCACTTCCGCGAGGAGGATTTCCAGAAGGTGGTGGAGTTCATCGACGAGGGCATCACGCTGGCCCTGGACGTCAAGAGCAAAACCAGTGAGCAACCAGGGGGGGCCCCTCTGCCTGTTTTTAACCCTTCCTGGGTGCCCCTCAGCCCTTGTCCCCTTGGGGTGCCAGCCCTGCGGCAGGAACCTGGGGAGGGATGGAGCTCTGCCCTCCTCACCTGCTGCCCCTGTTACCATCAGAACACATCACCACGGGGTGATTACATGCAGGTGCTTTTATTGAGAGGCTCTGAGAGCCGGGGTGCAGACAGATCCAAATCTGGCTCGGTGATTCTCAACGAACATGTTTTTGTACTCTCCTGTTCCGCAGCTACGTGTTCATTATTTACCCCATGTTGTTCCATCGATTTTAGCATAAATTTCTGGTGATTTAGCCAAACGGTGATTATACTCAATTCCCCTGAGCAGAGTGATACTTGATTTGGTTAAAACAATGCCCTGAGCTACAGCAACCACAGCAAAACCAATGTTCTATCCTCAAGGCTCTGTTGACCAGCAAGCCCAGGCCTTTCCCTTCCCAACCACCACCACCTTTAGTTACCTGCTTGCAGTTTGACAGCAATATAACCTCTATTTCTGTAAATTTACAGAAATTTAACCCTGTGCTCTCACCCCCCACCCCCAGGTAAGCTGCAGGACTTCAAGACCTTCCTGCTGCAGGACCCGGAGACGCAGCGGCGCCTGGGCGAGCTCCGGCAGCGCGTCGAGACCTTCGCTCGTGCCTTCCCCATGCCCGGCTTCAGCGACCACTGAGGGGTGGGGCGCCCCTCCTGCCAGGCTGGGCTCACTGAGGAGGGGGCCAGGGACAGGCTGAGACCCACCCTCTGCCTTTCCCCCTCCCCTTCTCCCCCCCCCCGCCGTTGTCACCTTTGGGTGCTGCGTCCCCGGCGCCCGTGCTGCTCTCAGTGTTAGGGTACAGAGAAGCCCCCCAGACCCTGCTTGGGGTGGGGGGCACCGCTTGTTCCAGCCTCATCTTGCACTTTTCTATGGGGAGGGGTTGCTAATAAAAGTGGGGGGCAGAGCCTGGAGGTGTGTGGGGGCTGTGCTGGGGTGGGGGGGGGGGCAGAGGGACGTTGGTGGCCGTGCCACCAAACCTTGGTGTCCCCCCATCCTGGTGCTTCCCCCGGTGGGCTCCGAGGGCGGGGGTGCTGCTGCTGAGCCCTGGAACGTGTGGGGTGCAGTGGGGCGGGGGGGGATCCTTTCCCACCCTCTTCCTGCCCAGATGGGGACCCTGCCCCGTGTCACGTATCCCAGAGGGTGCAGGAGCGTCCAGGACACGGCTCACACGCCTGGCTGTGACCCCTCCACCCCCTGCCAGCTCTTTGCCTCTCCAGAGGGGACCCTGGGGCGTGAGAGAGCGGAAACGCAGCCCCCGAGGGCTTTGTCCTGCTTCCAGAGCCCTGCCCCAGCCCTCTTGGAGGGGTGAGAACATCTCCTGCCTTAATGGCTCTGGGAAACCATAAAGAATCCACTTCGCTGCCCACCCCCCTCATTTATTCCTCTGCTACCAGTTTAATGCAGGGATGTGGTTTATTGGGGGGCGTGGGGCACGAGCACGCAGTTGGGGGGTGCTGGGGGGAGCGGTGGGGCCTGTGTGGGGTGGAGCTGGAGGGGGCTGTGAGGGGGCTTCGGGCAGGGGTGGGGGCTCCCCCTCCAGCACAGCACGTCTCAGAAGCTGGGACGTTCCTTCTTGAGGTTCTTGTAGTCGGTGGAAACTGCCAGAAAACTGGAGAAGGGAGGGAGGTCATGGTGGGGGTCGTGGCCTCCCTGTCCTGCAGTTTCACTGCCCCCCTCCCCAATTCCAGCACAAGGACTTGGGGGGGCTCTGCTCTCCCTTTCCCTTCCTGACAAAAATGCAGTTTTGCTCTAATGTGGCTGCACTCCCCCCACCCCACACACACACACACTGCCAGCCCCCCCAGTTCACCCAGTGCTCACTTTATACTGGTCTGTGGGGTCTCAGCTTATTCCAGGGCTCGGGATTATTCTTCCGTCCCAGCTCCGATGCGAGGGCGACAGGGACATCAGCGCCTGTGAGGGGGGGGGAGAGACCCCCCGACCCCATTGTAACCCCCCACCACCCCCAGCTCTCCTTGGAGCTTTCCCAAACTGGACACGTCCCACCCTGTCCCTGGAGGGGCTGTGGGAGGCCAGCGGAGCCGTGGGATGGGGTCCCTGGAGAGAGCAGCCCCCCCTCTTCCATCCCCCCCAATCCGCTGGTGCTGGCCAAGAGCAGAATTTCCATCTGGGAAGATGTTTTGTGTGT
>JADMLD010001353.1:0-26557 GCA_017589585.1 Phylloscopus whistleri
CCCCCACAGATGGACGCCGATTACGTCCCCGGGCCCCCCCCCCGAGCCCGCAGCCCCCCCGGGCCGGGCCCCTCCCCCCGAGGGGTCCCTGGGGCGGCGGCGCCGGACGCGGCTCCGGGAGGCCCTGGAGAGGGAGAAGCCCCCGTTCGACCCGGTGAGCCACGGGATCCCCAGAGACCCCAAAATCCTGATCCCCCCCCGACCCAATCCCCAGGACCCCCCCCAAACCCTTGTGTCCCCCCAGACCCAACTCAGGACTCCCCCAAACCCTCCTGGGACCCCCAAACCCACCCAGGACCCCACAAACCCCTCCCGAGACACCCCAAGCCCCTCTGTGCCACCCCAAAAGCCCCTGAGACCCCCCCAAACGCCTCTTGGGACCCCCCCAGGACCCCAAACCCAACTCAGGACCACCCAAACCCCTCCTGGGCTCCCCCTAAACCCCTCTGTGCCACCCAGAAGCCCTTGGGACCCCCGGGGACCCCCCAAACTCCTCCTGGGACCCCCCAGGACCCTCCCAACCCCACCCCAGATTGCCTCAAACCCAACTCAGGACCCCCCAAACCCCTCTGTGCCACCCCAGAACCCCCTGGGACTCCCCCCAAACCCCTCCCGGGACTCCCCCAGGACCTCAAACCCAACTCAGGACCCCCCCCGGGACCCCCCAACCCTCCCCTCCCGCAGCCTCGGGCCCCTTCGAGCGTTACCTGGACGAGTTCTACGGCCCTCGACTACGAGGATCTGATCGGGGACCTCCCGTGCCGCTTCAAATACCGCCAGGTGCTGCCCTGCGACTTCGGCCTCAGCACCGAGGAGGTGAGACCCCCGGGACCCCCCTGGGACCCCTCTGGGACCCCCCAAACCCCCCAGGACCCCTCTTGGGACCCAAACCATTTCTAGGACCCCCCCAAACCCACCCCAGACTGCCTCAAACACAACTAAGGACCCCTCAAACCCCTCTTGGGACCCCCCCAAACTCCTCTGTGTCACCCCAGAAGCCCCTGGGACCCTCCAAACGCCTCTTGGGTCCCCTCCAGGGCCCCTAAACCCAACTCAGGACCCCCAAAATCCTTTCTGTGACCCCCCCAAACCCTTTCTAGGACCCCCCAAACCCTTTCTGTGACCCCCCAAACTGCTCTGTGCCAGCCCAGAACCCCCTGGGACCCCCCCAAACCCACCCCAGATTGCCTCAAACCCAACTCAGGACCCCCCAAACTCCTCCAGAACCCCCTGGGACCCCCCCAAACCCCTTTTGGGATCCCCCCAAACCCTTTCTAGGATACCCCAAGCCCTTTCTGGGACCCTCCAAACCCCTCCTGGACCACCCCAGGACCCCAACCCCTTCTTGGGACCCCCCAACCTCCTCCTGGGACCCCCCAAACCCCTCTTGGGACCCCCCAAACCCCTCGGTGCCTCCCCAGGACCCCAAACCCCTCCTGGGACCCCCCAAACCCCTCGGTGTCCCCCCCAGATCCTGGCAGCTGACGACAAGGAGCTGAACCGCTGGTGCTCCCTGCGCAAGACCTGCATGTACCGGTGAGCCTGGGGGGCTCTGGGGAGCCTGGGGGGCTCCGGGGGGGTCCTGGGTGCCCCCCGGGGATGGGGAGGGGGCTCACGGAGCCCCCCCGACCCCGCAGCTCGGAGCAGGAGGAGCGGCAGGACCAGGCCAACTACAGGCGGCGGGCGCAGAACCTGAGCAAGAAGCACCAGATCCTGAGATCCCTCGTGGCTGAGTAGGGACTGGGGGGTCCCAGGAGGGGTTTGGGGGGTCCCAGGAGGGGTTTGGGGGGTCCTGAGTTGGGTTTGGGGTCCCGGGGGGTCCCAAGAAAGGTTTGAGGGGGGTCCCAGAGGGTTCTGGAGAGGTTTGAGGGGGTCCTGCGTTGGCTTTCAGGTCCTGGGGGGGGTCCCAAGAGGGGTTTGGGGGGGTCCCAGGAGGAGTTTGGGGGTCCCAGGGGCTTCTGGAGTAGCACAGAGGGGATTGGGGGGGGTCCCGGAAAGGGCTTGGGGGCTCCCAGAAAGGCTTTGGAGGGTCCTGAATTGGGTTTGGGGTCCTGGGGTGTCCCAGAAAGGGTTTGGGGGGTCCCAAGAGGGGTTTGAGGGGAGTCCCAGGAGGTTCTGGAGGAGTTTGGGGGGTCCTGAGTTGGGTTTGAGGCAGTCTGGGGTGGATTTGGGGGGTCCCAGAAAGGGTTTGGGGAGTCCTGAGCTGGGTTTGGGGTCCTGGGTGTCCCAGAAAGGGTTTGGGGGGTCCCAAGAGGGGTTTGGGGGGTCCCAGGGGGTTCTGGGGTGGCACAGAGGGGTTTGGTGGGGGTCCCAGGGGGTCCCAGAAAGGCTTTGGGGGGTCCTGAGTTGGGTTTGAGGCAATCCGGGGTGGGTTTTGGGGAACTTTTCCCTCCCTGGGAAGCTTTTTGGGGGCTTCCACACCTCCCCTGACCCCTCCTCATCATCCTCATCATCCTCACCCCCCCGCCCCCGCAGCCCCCAGGAGGAGGCGGCGGCGCCGGCGAAGCCGAAATTGGGGAAGAAGCGCCGGGAGAAGCGGAAGCGCCAGGAGGAGGCGGGAAAAGGGGCGCCCCCCGCGGCCCCCCCCCAACACCCCGGGGGTCCCCGGCGCCGGGGGGGGCCCCCCTTGGGCGCTGCCGTGCGCTTGGGGGGCCGCGAGTTCAGCGGGAAGAGGCTGGAAGCCTTCGGCCTCAACCCCCGCAGGCTCCGCTTCCGGCAGCTCCGGAGGCAGCGGGGGAAGGAGAGGGGGGAGAAATCCGGGGAGAGCCCGAGAAACCCCGGGAGAAGCTGGAGAAATCCCGGGAAAATCCCGGGAAAAACCCCGGGAAAAACCCCGGGAGTGCCGGGGCAACGGCGGCCGTCAACGGGAAAAAACAGAAACGCAGGAAAAAGGCTCCAAACCCTGAGAAAAACACCTGAAACCACCTGGAAATAAAAGCCCCAGACCCCCTGAAAAGGACCTGAAACTCCCTGGGAGAAAAAGGCTCCCAACTCCCTGAAAAGCAAATTAAACATCCCAGGAAAAAAAGGCCCCAATCCCCCCAAAAAACACCTGAAACCCCCCGGGAAAAAAAGGCTCCAAACCCCCAGAAAAGCAAATAAAACCCCTCGGGAGAAAAAGGCTCCAAACCCCCAGAAAAGGACCTGGAACTCCCTGGGAGAAAAAAAAAAAAAAAAAAAAAAGCCCCAAACCCAAAAAAAAAACCACCTGAAACCCCCCCGGGAGAAAAAGGCTCCAAAGCCCCCCGGGAAATGCCCAAATTCCTTGGAAAAACCCCAGAACCAGCTCAGAAAATTCCAGAAATTCGGTGGGAAACACCAAAGCCCCCGGGGAAGCAAAGGGAAGAAGCTGAGCTCGATTCAAGTTCTCTTTTATTTTGGGGAGGGGGAGGGGTGGGTGGCCGGGGGGGGGTCCTGAGTGGAGCAATAAATAACCCCCCCTCCCCCACCTTGAGCAGCCTCTGACAGTGAACGGGGGGAGGGGCTGGGAATTTGGGGGGTCCCGGGGTGGGGGAGGGGCTGTAGCGACCCCAAACCAACCCCAATTTGAGGGGGGGGAGGTACCCGCGACCCCCCCCGAGCTCGATCCAGTGTTTGGAGGGGGGGGGGGCTCACAGGAAAACGAACTCGTCCGAGTTGGGTTTTTTGGGGCGTTTCCCCCCCCGGCGGGGGAGGGGAGGGGGCGGCCCGGGGGGGGCATCCAGAGCCTGAGCGTGCCCCTCGGCCAGAGTGAAGATGGGGTAACGCTCCGGGGCCGAGGGGGCGGCCAGCACCTGCAGAAACGGGGGGGGTCAGCAGGGAAAAAACGGGGGGGAGGGGGTCAGCACACCCCCCGACCCAAACCCGGGAGGGACTCACCCGGGCCAAATCCCCCCAGAGCTGCTCCAGCTCCGTCCCGCCGGCGTAGAAGCCGAAGGTGCAGCTGGGATCCATCTTCCCGAAGGACATTTTCCGCGGAAAGCAGCAGTGGAAGGACTTGGGGAGGGGGGGGGGGGCAGGAAAGGTTTGAGGGGGGGGCACAACCCCCCCCCCGAGCCCCTCCCCCCGAGCCGTTTTTGGGGGGGCTCTCACCTGGAGCGGGAAGTTCTCCCGGGCCGTGTCCACGCTGGGCTGGCACAGGTGCGGGTCCAGGTAGAGCAGGGAATCACCTGGGGGGGGGAGGGGGCACGGAGGGGTTGGGGGGACCCCCGGTACCCCCCCGGGACCCCCCTCCCGCGGGACGGGTACCTTGGAAGCCGAGGAAGTAAAGCGAGTGCCGCGGTTTTCCGCCGATGATGCCGAGGCAGGAGCGGAGCTGCAGCAGCTCCTGGGGCGGGGGGGACACGCGGTGACACCGGGAGCGGGAACGGCACCGGGAATGGCACCGGGAACGGCACCGGGACCGGGAATGGCACCGGGAACGGCACCGGGATCGGCCCCGGCGGCCCCCAGACCCACCTTGACACACTCCACGTACACCGGGTTCAGGCTCTCGCCCCCCAACCGCGCCGGCACCAGCAGGACGAGCCCGCGGCGCTGCCTCGGCTCCGGTGCTCCCGGTCCCGGTGTTCCCGGTGCTCCCGGTCCCGCTGTTCCCGGCGCTCCCGGTGTCCCTTGTCCCGGTGTTCCCGCTGTTCCCGTTCCCGGTGTTCCCGCTGTCCCCCCCTCAGGGTCGCCCCGCACCAACCTGGCCACGTCCCCTTTGTAAACTGCAAATAAATGGGGGGGGGGGGAGGGGGCCGCTCATTCCCGACCCCCCCCCCTCCCCCAGAAACGCCCCCAGCCCCCTCCGCCGCCCCCAGCCCGGGAACCCCCCCCGGCTCGGGGAGGGGCTCCCCCCCCGTACCGGTGCAATCCTGAGCCACGTAGACGGCGAGCCCGGGGGTCTCCGTGCAGGATTCCACGGCCCCCCTGAGCGGGACGGGAACGGTGGGTCCGGGAGGGGGTCCCGGTGTTCCCCCCCCCGCCTCCCTCAACCCCACGGGGGGGTCCCCCCGAGCCCCCCCGAGCCCCGCTCACCGCAGGAGGTGCGCGGCGATGGCCGGGCCGAACCAGTCCCCGGCGCTCTTCCCGAACTCCCGGCCCAGCTCCACGAGCCGGTGGATCCCGAACGGGGCCCGGGGGTGGTCGGAGAACCAGGAGACGATGGCTCGGTGCCGCTGCTCCGCCTCCCGGGGGGCTCGGGAGGTGCCCGGGAGGGGCCGTGTCCGTCCCGGGGGGTCCCGCGCCCGTCCCGGGGGGTCCCGCGTCCCCCCGGTGGATCCCGCGTCCATCCTGGGGGGTCCCGTGTCCACCCCACGAGGTCCCTGTCCGTTCTGGGGGGGTCGCGTCCATCCCGGGGGGTCCTGGGTACATCCCAGGGGGTCCCGCGTCCTCCCGGGGGATCCCGTGTCCATCCTGGCGGTTCCCGGTCCATCCCGGGCCACCCTGGCTCCATCCCGGGGGTCCCGTGTCCATCCCGGGGGGTCGCGGCTCCTGCGGGGCCCCCCCGGCTCCAACTCCCGCAGCGCCTCCGGCCACACCCAGTCTGGAAATGAGGCGGGGGGCGATCAGAGGGGCTCCCCCCCCGATTCGGGGGTCTCTCCGCGGGGCCGGGGGGTCTCTCACCGCGGCCCAGCAGGTGCAGCAGCAGCGCCTGGCCCAGCAGCATTTGGGCGCTGCGCAGGGTGCAGCCCCAGCCGCAGTCGGTGGTCCGGGGGGTCCCGGGCAGCGCCGGGAAGCCGCTCCGGTAGGTCAGCCACAGGCGGGAGCAGAAATCCCGGCGGAACCGCGCCAGCTCCTCTGGGGAGAGGGGGGAGAGGGTGTGGGAGACCCCCGGGACCACCCTCAGACCCCAAAATCCCCTCTGGGGTCCCGCGGATTCGCTGCGCCGGGAGCGCGGCTGATCCTCGGTGGGGGATGAAAAACGGGAGCGGGAGAGCCCCGAGCGCCCCCGAACCCCTCCGAGCCCCCCCCGAACCCTTCCGAGCCCCTCCGAGCCCCTCCGAGCCCCCCGAACCCCTCCGAGCCCCCCCCGAACCCCTCCGAGCCCCCCGAACCCCTCCGAGTCCTCCCGAGCACCCCCGAACCCTTCCGAGCCCCTCCGAGCCCCCCGAACCCCTCCGAGTCCTCCCGAGCACCCTCGAGCCTCTCCGAGCCACCCCCCGAACCCTTCCGAGCCCCCCCGAGACTTCCGAGCCCCTCCGAACCCCGCCGAACCCCTCCGAGTCCCCCCGAACCCCTCCGAGGCCCCCCCCGAACCTTCCGAGCCTCCCCGAACCCCTCCGAGCCCCCCCGAGCCCCCCGGGGGTCCCGCTCACCCCCGTTCCCCGGAGCGTAGACCCTCCCCAGCAGGTACAGGGGGTCCCGCGGGCTGAAGTGGGGCCGCGGCCGCAGCGTCCAACCTGGGGGGAGAAACGGGGGTCAGAGGGGGCCCCCGGGAGCCCCGGATCCCGGCACCCACCCCCGCCCCACCGCGCTGCCCCCGGTGACCCCTCCCGGGACGCCCCCCGCCCCCGATCTCCACCGCAGGACCCCCATCCCTGGACACCGCCGCCCCATCCCCGCGGTCCCGGGAACCGGCAGCCCACCGACCCGAGACCTCCGGGACCCCGCCGGTGTCCCTTTCCCGGTATCCCGGTGTCCCGTTCCTGGTGTCTCTTTCCCGCTGCCCCATTCCCGGTATCCCGTTCCCGGTTTCCCGGTGCCCCATTCCTGGTGTCCCGTTGCCCTTTTCCCGGTTTCCCGGTGTCCCGGTATCCCATTCCCGGTTTCCCGGTGTCCCGGTGCCCCTTTCCCGGTATCCCTTTCCCGGTGTCCCGGTGTCCCGTTCTCCCGTTCCCCCGTCCCCACCGTATTTCACGCTGTTCCAGGCCGCCAGGACGCGGCCCCGCACGCGCTGCCCGCCCCGCTCGGCCCCGGGGGGGGGCCCCGGTCCCGGTGCCGGTGCCGGGGGGGGCCCCGGTCCCTCCCCCCCCCCGCTCATGGCGGCGGCGGCGGCGCGCGGGGGGCGGGGCCCCGGAGGGGGCGGGGCCAGAGCGGGCGAATGGGATCGGCGCGGAGGGGGCGGGGCCCAAACGGAGGCGTGGCCGCGACTGATGGGCGGGGTTATTCAAATAGCGTGAATATGGGCGTGGTCACGGCGAGTGGGCGGGGCCAATACCCCAGGGGTGGGCGGGGCCCCGGGGACACTTCGGGGTCGCTTTGGGGTCCCCGGTGACACCGGGAGGTCCCTGGGACCCTTCGGGGTCACTTTGGGGACCCTCCCGGTGACACTGGGGGGGTCTCAGGGACATTTCGGGGTCACAGGGACCCCCCCAGGGTCCCCGCGCTGCCGCCACCGGCCCCGGGGGACTTTTATTGCGGCGAGGGGCGGCGGGGCGTGTCCATGACGTCACAGGGCGTGTCCCGGGCTCTTATCGCGGCGGGGGCTCCACGCGCTGCTTAGTCACGGCCCCCCCCCCGCCCCTCCCCGGCCCCGGGGCCGCGGCGTGAACCGGTGAGCCCCCAAAATATCCCCAGGGCACCCCCGGGACCCCCCCCGGGACCCCCCGGTACCGGCACGGACCGGCGAGATCCCCGAAATAACCCCAAAATTACCCCGAAATAACCCCAAAATAACCCCCGGGACCCCCGGAACAACGCCCCGAACCCCCCCAAAATACCGGCGGGGATAGCCCGGTATCGGTGCGGGCCGGTGAGACCCCCAAAATGCGCCCAAAACAAACAGCGGGACCTCCCCCCAAAATACCCGGCGGGACAGCTCCGGCAGCGGGGCCGCTGCAGGGGCCGTGAGACCGCCCCAAAACAGCCCCGAAACGGCCCCAAAACAGCCTCGAAACGGCCCCGAAACAGACCTGAAACAGCCCCAAAACAGCCCCGAAACGGCCCCAAAACGGCCCCAAAACGGCCCCAAAACAGACCTGAAACAGCCCCAAAACAGCCCCGAAACGGCCCCGAAACAGCCCCGAAACGGCCCCAAAACAACCCCGAAATAGCCCCAAAAAACAGCCCCGAAAGAGCCCCAAAACAGCCCCGAAACGGCCCCAAAAATGGCCCCAAAACGGCCCCAAAACAGCCCCGAAACGGCCCCAAAACAGCCCCAAAACGGCCCCAAAGTAACCCCGAAACGGCCCCAAAACAGCCCCGAAATAGCCCCAAAAAACAGCCCCAAGAGAGCCCCAAAACAGCCCCGAAACGGCCCCAAAACTCCGCTCGGGACCCCAAAATCCGCCCGGGACACCCCGATACCGGCACGGACTGTGAGCCCCGCCCCCAAAATAAACCCCCGACACCGGCAGGGACCGATGAGACCCCCGGGATCCCGCCCCGGGACCCCTCCCCAAGAGGGTCCCTGTGCTGGGGGGGGGGGCTGTGTCCCCCTCCCCACCTTCCGTGCCTCAGTTTCCCCTCCTCTAACCTCATTTTTTGCCCCCACAACCCCTCCAAAATCCCATTCCAGGGACATCCCGTCCCCATCCCACCCTCCGTGCCTCAGTTTCCCTTTCTCTAACCCCATTTTTTTCTCCCCACAGCCTCTCCATCACCCCACAAACCCCAAAATCCCATCCCAGGGACATCCCATCCCCATCCCACCCTCCGTGCCTCAGTTTCCCTTTCTCTAACCCCATTTTTTTCTCCCCACAGCCTCTCCGTCACCCCACAAACCCCAAAATCTCATTCCAGGGACATCCTGTCCCCTGCCTCAGTTTCCCCCAGTTCTAACCCTGTTTTCTTCCTCCGCATCCTCTCCGTCACCCCACAAACCCCAACATCCCATTCCAGGGACATCCCATCCCCATCCCCACTCTCTGTGCCTCAGTTTCCCTTCCTCTAACCCCACTTTTTGCCCTCATAACCCCTGCAAATCCCATTCCAGGGACATCCCATCCCCATCCCCACCCTCCGTGCCTCAGTTTCCCTTTCTCTAACCCCGTATTTTTCTCCCCACAGCCTCCCCATCACCCCATCACCCCCCAAAATCCCATTCCAGGTAGATCCCATCCCCATCCCCACCCTCCGTGCCTCAGTTTCCCTTCCTCTAACCCCATTTTTTTCTCCCCACAGCCTCTCCGCCACCCCACAAACCCCAAAATCCCGTTCCAGGGAGATCCCATCCCCATCCCCACTCTCCGTGCCTCAGTTTCCCTTCCTCTAACCCCACTTTCTGCCCTCATAACCCCCCCAAATCCCATCCCAGGGAGATTCCCATCCCATCCCCACCCTCCGTGCCTCAGTTTCCCTTTCTCTAACCCCATTTTTTTCTCCCCACAGCCTCTCCAAACCTCAAACCCCGAGTGACCTGCACCCCTCCACCATGTCCCACACCTCCCCATACCCGGCCGAGCTCCTCACCCCCTCCCCACCCTCCTCCTCCTCCTCCTCCCGTTACTCCCTCCCCGAGCACCCTGGGGCCGCCCTGGCTGCCATGAACGAGCTGCGGCTGTCGGGACAGCTGTGCGATGTCACCCTGAGCGTGCGACACGGCCGCGACGCGGCCCCCACCAAGCTCCGGGCGCACCGGGTGGTGCTGGCGGCCGCCAGCCCGGTGTTCCGGGCCATGTTCACGGCGGGGCTGCGGGAGCGGGGCCTGGCCGAGGTGCCCATCGAGGGCGTGCAGCCTCAGGCCATGGAGAGCCTGGTGGAGTTCGCCTACACGGCGGCCGTGGCGGTGGGGGAGCGCTGGGTGCTGCCGCTGCTGCACGGCGCCCTCATGTACCAGGTGCGGTTGGGGGGGTTTTTTTTACCTTTTAAAGAGTTTTTTTTCTAAATTATTTTGGGGGGTTTTTTTTCTGTTATTATTCTGTATTTTCTATTATTGTTCCGTATTTTCTATTATTATTCTGTATTTTTTACTGTTATTCTGTGTTTTCTATTATTATTCCGTATTTTCTATTATTGTTTTGTATTTTCTATTATATTCTTCAGTGTTTTCTATTATTATTTTGTATTTTCTATTATTATTCTGTATTTTCTATTATTTTTCTGTGTTTTCTATTATTATTCCTTATTTTCTATTATTGTTTTGTATTTTCTATTATATTCTTCAGTGTTTTCTATTATTATTTTGTATTTTTTATTATTATTCTGTATTTTCTATTATTATTCCGTGTTTTCTATTATTATTCTGTGTTTTCTATTATTATTCCTTATTTTCTATTATTATTTTCTATTTTCTATTATATTCTTCAGTGTTCTCTATTATTATTTTGTATTTTCTATTATTATTTTGTATTTTCTATTATTATTCTGTGTTTTTTACTATTATTCTGTATTTTCTATTATTATTCCTTATTTTCTATTATTATTTTGTATTTTCTATTATATTCTTCAGTGTTTTCTATTATTATTTTGTATTTTCTGTTATTATTCTGTATTTTCTACTATTATTCCGTATTTTCTATTATTATTCCGTATTTTCTATTATTATTCTGTGTTTTCTGCTATTATTCTGTGTTTTCCGCTATTATTCCATGTTTTCTGTTATTATTCCATATTTTCTATTATTATTCTGTATTTTCTGTTATTTTTCTGTGTTTTCTACTATTATTTTGTGTTTTCTATTATTTTGTATTTTCTATTATTATTTTGTATTTTCCATTATTATCCTGTGTTTTCTCTTATTTTGTATTTTCTATTATTATTTTGTATTTTCCATTATTCCCTATTTTCTATTATTATTCTCTCTTTCCTATTATTATTCTCTGTTTTCTCCTATTACTCCGTATTTTCTATTATTTCTCCTTATTTCCTATTATTATTTTGGATTTCCTATTTCATTTACCACAAACGTTAAAATCTGTCAATAAACCTCCTCTTTTCCTGCCTTAAACACCCCAGAGTGTGAGAATATTCACATTTTTCTCACAAGGAGGAGCCTGTTGGGTTGCCCAGTGTAGTTGAAAAGGAAGATTTCCTCCTAAACGTTAAAATTTATAAATAAACTGCCTCTTTCCTTGCCTTACAAACATCTCAAAGTGTCTTTTTATTTTGTTTTTCCCCAGGTGGACGCCGTGGTCAGGGCGTGCTGCTCTTTCCTGGGGGGGCAGCTGCACCCCAGCAACGCCATCGGCATCGCCGCGCTGGCCGAGCGCCTGGGCTGCCCCGAGCTGCAGCAGAGGGCCCGGGAGTACATCTACCTGAACTTCCCTGAGGTGGGCAGGGGGATTTTGGGGGGATTTGGGGGGTCTGGGGGGGTTTTGGGGGGATTTGGGTGGGTTTTGGGGGGGTTTTGGGGGGTTTGGGCACCTGCTGGCCGAGCGCCTGGGCTGCCCCGAGCTGCAGCAGAGGGCCCGGGAGTACATCTACCTGAACTTCCCTGAGGTGGGCAGGGGGCTTGGGGGGTTTTGGGGGGGGATTTGGGGGGTTTAGAGGGGGTTTGGGTGGGTTTTGGGGGGTTTGGGACCTGCTGGCCGAGCGCCTGGGCTGCCCCGAGCTGCAGCAGAGGGCCCGGGAGTACATCTACCTGAACTTCCCTGAGGTGGGCAGGGGGCTTGGGGGGGTTTGAGGGGGTTTTGGGGGGTTTGGGTGGGTTTTGGGGGGTTTGGGGGGTTTGGGACCTGCTGGCCGAGCGCCTGGGCTGCCCCGAGCTGCAGCAGAGAGCCCGGGAGTACATCTACCTGAACTTCCCTGAGGTGGGGAGGGGGCTTGGGGGGGCTTGGGGGGGCTTGGGGGGGGTTTGGGTGGGTTTTGGGTGGGTTTTGGGGGGTTTGGGGGGGGATTTGGGGGGTTTTGGGGGGTTTAGAGGGGGTTTGGGTGAGTTTTGGGGGGTTTTGGGACCTGCTGGCCGAGCGCCTGGGCTGCCCTGAGCTGCAGCAGAGAGCCTGGGAGTGCATCTACCTGAACTTCCCTGAGGTGGGCAGGGGGCTTGGGGGAGTTTTGGGGGGATTTGGGGGGATTTGAGGGGGGTTTGGGGGGGTTTGGGGACCTGCTGGCCAAGCACCTGGGTGGTTTGGAGATTCCCTTCTCATTTCCCCCCCCTCAGGTCTCCAAGCAGGAAGAATTCCTCTCCCTCTCCCACTGCTGGGGTGTCATTTTGGGGCCGGTTTTGAGCCGATTTTCAGCAGTTTTGAGCCAATTTTCAGCAATTTTGAGCCGATTTTCGCCGGTTTTGAGATTCCCTTCTCATTTCCCACCCCCCAGGTCTCCAAGCAGGAGTTCCTGTCCCTCTCCCACTGCTAGGATGTCATTTTGGGGCTGGTTTTCAGCAGTTTTGAGCCGATTTTTGCTGGTTTTGAGCGGATTTTTAGTGGTTTTGAACCAATTTTCAGCAGTTTTGAGCCGATTTTCGCTGGTTTTGAGATTCCCATCTCATTTTCCCCCCCTTAGGTCTCCAAGCAGGAGTTCCTGTCCCTGTCTCACTGCTGGGATGTCATTTTGGGGCCGGTTTTGAGCCAATTTTTGGCGGTTTTGAGCCGAATTTCAGCACTTTTGAGATTCCCTTCTCCCTTTTCCCCTCCCTCCCAGGTCTCCAAGCAGGAAGAGTTCCTCTCCCTGTCGCACTGCCAGCTGGCCGCCCTGCTGAGCCGCGACGAGCTGAACGTGCGCTGCGAGTCCCAGGTGTTCCAGGCCTGCCTGGCCTGGGTGCAGCAGGACCGGGGCTCGCGGGCGCCGTTCCTGCCGGCGCTGCTGCGCGCCGTGCGCTGCCACGCGCTGACCCCGCGCTTCCTGCGCGCCCAGCTCCGCCGCGACCTGGGCCGCGACGCCCTGCGCTACCTGGCGCGGGTTTTCCGCGACCTGGCCCTGCACAGACCCCAGCGGGACCCGCCGGGTCGGAGCCCCAAGGTGAAGCAGCTGATTTACGCCGCCGGGGGTTACCTGAGGCGCTCGCTGAGCACGCTGGAGGCGTTCGATCCCGAGGAAGGGTCCTGGGTGAGGCTGGCGGAGCTGGAGACGCCGCGCTCGGGGCTGGGGGGCTGCGCGGTCGGGGGGCTGTTCTACGCCGTGGGGGGCAGGAACAACTCGCCCGAGGGCAACACGGACTCGGCGGCCGTGGATTGCTACAACCCGGTCAGCGGGCGGTGGTCGCCCTGCGCCCCCATGAGCGTCCCGCGGAACCGCATCGGGGTGGGAGTGATCGACGGGCTGATCTACGCCGTGGGCGGGTCGCACGGCTGCACCCACCACTGCTCGGTGGAGAGGTGGGTGGGTGGGGGGCACGGGGGGGCAGGGGGGGATGGGGGTGTGGGGGGTAAATGGGGTTGGGGGTAAAAAAGGGGTTGGGGGGGTAAAAAGGGTTGGGGGGAAAAAGGGGTTGGGGGAAAAAGGGGGCTGGGGGGGTAAAAAAGGGGTTGGGGTAAATGGGGTTGGGGGGAAAAAGGGGGCTGGGGGGGTAAAAAAGGGGTTGGGGTAAATGGGGTTGGAGGAAAAAGGGGTTGGGGGGGTAAAAAAGGGGTTGGGGTAAAAAGGGGTTGGGGGGGAAAAAGGGGTTGGGGGGGTAAAAAGGGTTGGGGGTAAAAAGGGGTTGGGGGGAAAAAGGGGGCTGGGGGATGAATAGGGGTTGGGGGGGTAAATGGGGTTGGGGGGGTAAACGGGGTTGGGGGGGTAAAAGGGGGTTGGGGGATGAAAAGGGGGCTGGGGGATAAATGGGGCTGGGGGTAAATGGGGTTGGGGGTGTAAATGGGGTTGGGGATAAAAGGGGTTGGGGGTAAATGGGGTTGGGGGGTAAAAGGGGGCTGGGGTAAAAAGGGGGCTGGGGGATGAATAAGGGTTGGGGGGGTAAATGGGGTTGGGGGATGAAAAGGGGTTGGGGGATAAAGGGGGCTGGGGGTAAATGAGGTTGGGGGTAAAAAGGGGTTAGGGGGTAAATGGGGTTGGGGGGTAAAAGGGGGCTGGGGGTAAATGGGGTTGGGGGATAAAAGGGGCTGGGGAGGAAATGGGGTTGGGGTAAATGGGGTTGGGGTAAATGGGGTTGGGGGGGTAAAACAGGGCTGGGGGTAAAAAGGGGTTGGGGGGTGTGAATGGGGCTGGGGGATAAATGGGTCTTGGGAGGAGGCACATGAGGGATCCAAAGGAGGAGCTGAACCTTCCCTGGGGGTCTGACAGAGGGGTTTGTGCCCCTTCGGGGGGTCCCTGGGGGTCTGACAGAGGGGTTTGTGCCCCTCTGGGGGTCTGACAGAGGGGTTTGTGCCCCTCGGGGGGGTCCCTGGGGGTCTGACAGAGGGGTTTGTGCCCCTCTGGGGGCTCCCTGGGGGTCTGACAGAAGGGTTTGTGCCTGTTTGGGGGTGTGACAGAGGGGTTTGTGCCCCTCGGGGGGCTCCCTGGGGGTCTGACAGGGGGCTTTGTTGCCCCCTTGGGGGGGCTCCCTAAGGGTTTGTGCCCCTCGCGGGGCTCCCTGGGGGTCTCACCCCGTTGTCCCCCCCCCCCGTCCCCAGGTACGAGCCCGAGCGGGACGAGTGGGCCCAGGTGGCCCCGATGGGGACGCGGCGGATCGGGGTGGGCGTGGCGGTGCTGAACCGGCTCCTCTACGCCGTGGGCGGCTTCGACGGCAGCGCCCGCCTGAGCTCGGCCGAGCGCTACCACCCCGAGCGGGACCGCTGGCAGCCCATCCCGCCCATGGCCACCGTCCGCAGCGGCGCAGGTGGGGCGGGGGGCTCGGGGGTGGGGTCTCGGAGGGGTTTGGGGGGCTCTCAGAGGGGTCCAAGTGGGGTTTGAGGGGGTCTCAGTGGGGTTTGGGGGGTTTCCAGTGGGGTTTGGGTGATCTCAGAGGGGTTTGGGGGGTCTCAGTGGGGTTTGGAGGGGTCTCAGAGGGGTTTGGGGGGTTCCAGTGGGGTTTGGGGGGTCTCAGAGGGGTTTGGGGGGGTCCTAGATGGGGTCACGGAGGGGTTTGGAGGGATCTCAGAGGGGTTTGGGGGGTCTCAGAGGGGTTTGGGGGGTCTCAGAGGGGTTTGGAGGGGTCTCAGAGGGGTTTGGGGGGTTCCGGTGGGGTTTGGGGGGTCTCAGAAGGGTTTGGGAGGTCCTGGATGGGGTCCCGGTGGGGTTTGTGGGGTCTTAGAGGGGTTTGGGGGGCTCTCAGAGGGGTCCAAGTGGGGTTTGAGGGGGTCTCAGTGGGGTTTGGGGGGTTTCCAGTGGGGTTTGGGTGATCTCAGAGGGGTTTGGGGGGTCCTGGATGGGGTCTCAGAGGGGTTTGGAGGGGTCTCGGAGGGGTTTTGGGGGAGTCTCAGTGGGGTTTGGGGGTTTCCAGTGGGGTTTGGGGGGGTCTCGGAGGGGTTTGGGGGGCTCTCAGAGGGGTCCAAGTGGGGTTTGAGGGGTCTCAGAGGGGTTTGGGGGGTTTCCAGTGGGGTTTGGGGGGGTCTCAGAGGGGTTTGGGGGGGGTCTCAGTGGGGTCCCAGTGGGGTTTGGGGGAGTCTCAGTGGGGTTTGGGGGAGTCTCAGAGGGGTTTGGGGGGTTCCAGTGGGGTTTGGAGGGGTCTCAGAGGGGTTTGGGGGGTTCCGGTGGGGTTTGGGGGTCTCAGAAGGGTTTGGGATGTTCCCAGTGGGGTTTGGGGGGGTTCCCAGTGGGGTTTGGGGGGGTCTCAGAGGGGTCCCAGTGGGGTTTGGGGGGTCCTGGATGGGGTCTTGGAGGGGTTTGGAGGGGTCTCAGAGGGGTTTGGGGGGTTCCGGTGGGGTTTGGGGGGTCTCAGAGGGGTTTGGGATGTTCTGGATGGGTTCCCAGTGGGGTTTGGGGGGGTCCCAGTGGGGTTTGGGGGGGTCCCAGTGGGGTTTGGGAGGTCCTGGATGGGGTCCCAGTGGGGTTTGGGGGGGGGGGGGGGGGGGTCCCTGAACCCCCTGTGGCCCCCCCGGGGGTCTGTGCCCCCAGGATGGGTTTTCTGGGGGTCTCTGAGGGTTCCCAGGGGCGCTCAGTCCATTTTTGGGGGTCCCAGGGGGTTCCCAGGGGCGCTCAGTCCGTTTTTGGGGGTCCCAGGGGGTTCCCAGGGGGCTCCCAGGGGGTTCCCAGGGGCGCTCAGCCCGTTTTTGGGGGTTCCCAGGGGTTCCCAGGGGGCTCCCAGGGGGTTCCCAGGGGCGCTCAGCCCGTTCCCGGGGGTCCCAGGGGGTTCCCAGGGGCGCTCAGCCCGTTCCCGGGGGTCCCGCAGGGGTCTGCGCCCTGGGGAACTGCCTGTACGCCCTGGGGGGCTACGACGGCTCGCAGCAGCTGAGCAGCGCCGAGCGCTTCCAGGTGGAGACGCAGAGCTGGAGCTTCGTGGCACCCATGGGACACCGGCGCAGCGCCCTGGGGGTGACGGCCTTCCGGGGCCGCATCTACGCCCTGGGTGCGCCTGGGGGGCTCTGGGGGGGGCCTGGGGGGGTTTGGGGGCGCTGGGGGGGGGGCCAGGGTGGTTTTGGGGGTACTGGGGGGGGGCCCGGGGTGGTTTTGGGGGGATTCCTGGGGCTCTGGGGCACTGAGGGGGACCCCAGGGTGGTTTTGGGGGCACTGGGGGGGTCCCCAGGGTGGTTTTGGGGGCACTGGGGGGGCCTGGGGGGTTTTGGGGGCACTGGGGGGGGTCCCAGGGTGGTTTTGGGGCAGTGGGGGGGGGCCCGGGGTGGTTTTGGGGGGATTCCTGGGGCTCTGGGGCACTGAGGGGGACCCCAGGGTGGTTTGGGGGCACTGGGGGGGGTCCCAGGGTGGTTTTGGGGGTACTGGGGGGGGCCCGGGGGGTTTTGGGGGCACTTGGGGGGGGTCCTAGGGTGGTTTTGGGGCTCTGGCGGGGGGGCCAGGGTGGTTTTGGGGGCACTGGGGGGTCCCCAGGGTGGTTTGGGGGGCACTGAGGGGGGTCCCCAGGGTGGTTTTGGGGCTCTGGGGGGGGGGGCCAGGGTGGTTTTGGGGGTACTGGGGGGGCCAGGGGGGGTTTTGGGGGTACTGGGGGGGTCCCAGGGTGGTTTTGGGGCTCGGGGGGGGGGTCCCAGGGTGGTTTTGGGGCACTGGGGGGGGTCCCCAGGGTGGTTTTGGGGGCACTGAGGGGGTCCCCAGGGTGGTTTTGGGGCAGTGGGGGGGTCCCAGGGTGGTTTTGGGGCACTAAGGGGAGTCCCCAGGGTGGTTTTGGGGGCACTGAGGGGGGTCCTAGGGTGGTTTTCGGGCACTGAGGGGGGTCCCCAGGGTGGTTTTGGGGGCACTGGGGGGGTCCCAGGGTGGTTTTGGGGCACTGGGGGGGGTCCCCAGGGTGGTTTTGGGGGGATTCTTGGGGTTCTGGGGCACTGAGGGGTCCCCAGGGTGGTTTGGGGGCACTGGGGGGGGTCCCCAGGGTGGTTTGGGGACACTGGGGAGCCCCCAGGGTGGTTTTGGGGCACTGACGGGGTCCCCAGGGTGGTTTTGGGGCACTGGGGGGGGGGGCCTGGGGGGTTTTGGGGCACTGGGGGGGGGGTCCCAGGGTGGTTTTGGGGGCACTGGGGGGGTCCCAGGGTGGTTTTGGGGGCACTGGGGGGTCCCCAGGGTGGTTTTGGGGCACTGAGGGGGGTCCCCAGGGGAATTTTGGGGGGATTCTTGGGGTTCTGGGGCACCGGGGGGGGGGGGGCAGGGTGTTTTTGGGGGGTCCCGAGGGGTTTTTTCTGGGGAGGGGGTCCCCAGGGGTTTTTTTTGGGGGGGATCCCCAAGGGGGTTTTTTGGGTGGGATTCCTGTTGCTCTGGGGCACTGAGGGGGTCCCCAGGGGATTTTTTTTGGGGGGGGTCCCCAAGGGGTTTTTTTTTGGGGGGGATTCCTGTTGCTCTGGGGCACTGAGAGGGAGTCCCCAGGGGATTTTTTGCGGGGGTCCCCAAGGGTTTTTTGGGGGGCTCTGGGAAGGGTTCTGGGGCATTGAGAGGGGTCCTCAAGGGTTTTTTTGGAGGGGATTCCTGTTGCTCTGGGGCACTGAGGGGGGTCCCCAGGGGATTTTTTTGAGGGGGTCCCCAAGGGGTTTTTTTGGGTGGGATTCCTGGGACTCTGGGGCACTGAGGGGGGGTCCCCAGGGTTTTTTTGGGTGGGATTCCTGTTGCCCTGGGGCACTGAGAGGTTTTTTTTTTGTTTTTTGTGGGCAGGGGGCTACGACGGCCACTCCTTCCTGGAGTCGGTGGAGTGCTACGACCCCGAGGCCGACGCCTGGACCGAGGTGACCCCGATGCCCTCGGGGCGCAGCGGCCTGGGGGTGGCCGTCACCATCGAGCCCTGCCACCCCCAGAGCCCCCCCCAGGAGACCCCCCCCGAGGAGGGGGAGCCCCCCCCGGGCCGGCCCTGCTGACCCCGGCGCCGCCGGTGGGGGGGTGAGGAGGAAGAGGAGGACGAGGAGGGAGGGGGGAGGAGCCCAAAATTTTGGGATTTATCCCAAACCCCTCCCCCCGTCCCCCTCCTCCCCTAAATCCATCCCAGCACCGGCGGCGGATTGAGGGGTCACTGAGACCCCCCCTCACCCACCCTCCCCAAAAAACCCTCACAGGACTTTTTGCCCTCCCCCATTTCCCCCCCAAAAAAATTTGGGGTCCAGAAAATTTGGGGAAATCCCCAGGGAGGGGTGGGGGGGTGTCACTGAGACCCCCACCCTCTCCAAGAACCTCACAGGACTTTTGCTGCCCTCCCCTCTCATTCCCCCCCCCCCAAAATTTGGGGAGTTTTGGGGTCCAAAAAAATTGAGGAAAATCCCTGAGGGTGGGGGGGGATTGGTTTTGACGATTCCCAGATGCAAAATAAAGAGATTTTTGTGATTTAAAAAAATCCCAGGAGGGAGGGGTAACACACCCTGGGGTCTCAGGGTGCCAGAAGCTCCCTGGGCAGCACCGGGGGGGCTCTGTGGGGGTCTCCACTCCCCAAAAAATTTGGGAAAATCCCCAGGAGGGGGGGACAGGGATTGGTTTTGTTGATTGCCAGAGGCTATTGATGCAAAATAAAGCGATTTTTATCATTTCATGGGGAAGGGGTGACACATCCTGGGGTGGGCGGGTGGGTGGGGGTCTCAGGGTGCCGGGGGCTCCCTGGGCACCGGGGGGGCTCTGCGGGGTCCCCACTCGGTGGGCACCAGCCCCCAGAGGAGATCGCTGATGAAGGTCCTCGAGTGCTGAGCCACCTCTATGTCCAGGGGCACGGCGATGTCGGGGCCGTAGTGAACTGGTGGGGGGGCACAAAAACCGGGCTGGGGGGGCTTGGGGGGGGCTCCCCGAGGTGTTTTGGGGGTGTTTGGGGGGTGGTTTTGGGGGGTGTTGGGGGTCACTCACTGCCGCGCAGCCGCCCCGGCTCGGCGCTGTAGTCCCAGTCGATCCTGCTGATCTCGTAGTAGAGCTGAGCCACGTACCTGGGGGGGCAGGGAGGGGGGTTTTGGGGGGCAGGGAGGGGGATTTGGGGGGCAGGGAGGGGGGTTTGGGGTGCAGGGAGGGGGATTTGGGGCTGTTAGGTTGTCTGGGGGCTGTTTTGGGGTGCACTGAGGGTGTTCTGGGGCTGTTTCGGGGTGCAGTGAGGACGTTTTGGGGGTGTCTGGGTGCAATAGGGATGTTTTGGGGTGCAGTGAGGGTGTTTTGGGGGTCTCTGGGTGCAGTGAGGATGTTTTGGGGTTCAGTGAGGGCATTTTGGGGCTGTTAGGGTGTCTGGGGGCTGTTTTGGGGTTCAGTGAGGCTGTTTTGGGGTGCAGTGAGGGTGTCTTGGGGTGCAGGGAAGATGTTTTGAGGGTGTCTGGGTGCAGTAAGGATGTTTTGGGGTTCAGTGAGGGTGTTTTGGGGCTGTTAGGGTGTCTGGGGGCTGTTTTGGGGTGCACTGAGGGTGTTCTGGGGCTGTTTTGGGGTGCAGTGAGGGTGTTTTGGGGGTCTCTGGGTGCAGTGAGGGTGTTTTGGGGTGCAGTGAGGGTGTTTTGGGGGTCTCTGGGGGCTGTTTTGGGGTTCAGTGAGTATTTTGGGGTTCAGTGAGGCTGTTTTGGGCCTGTTAGGTTGTCTGGGGGCTGTTTTGGGGTGCAGTGAGGGTGTTCTGGGGCTGTTTTGGGGTTCAGTGAGGGTGTTTTGGGGTTCAGTGAGGGTGTTTTGGGGCTGTTAGGGTGTCTGGGGGCTGTTTTGGGGTGCAGTGAGGGTGTCATGGGGTGCAGGGAAGATGTTTTGAGGGTGTCTGGGTGCAGTAAGGATGTTCCAGGGTGCACTGAGGGTGTTTTGGGGTGCAGTGAGGATATTTTGGGGTGCAGGGAGGGGGATTTGGGGCTGTGTGGGTGTCTGGGGGCTGTTTCGGGGTGCACTGAGGGTGTTTTGGGGTGCACTGAGGGTGTTCTGGGGCTGTTCCGGGGTTCAGTGAGGCTGTTTTGGGGGTGTCTGGGTGTCAGTGGGCAGCTTGGGGCTGTTTTAGGGGTGCTAGGGGGTCCCCATGCCCACTCACACATCGGGAGGAAGGCTCTGCTGCTTCTCTTCCTCCTCCTCCTCCCTCTCCAGCTGCCTCAGCTGCTGCTGCAGCTCCTCCTTGATCCGGCGCAGCTCCGTGGGGAAGTCAAGGCAAACACGACACCCCAAAAAAAAAAAAAAAACACTCCCAGGGACCCCCAAACCCCTCAGAGCCCCCCAACCCAGCGGGGCCAGGATATTGGGATCTGTCCCTGGCTCTGCTCAGGGCCCCCTGTGCCTGCTCCAGCTCCGTGTCCAGCTCCCGAGCCCGGTCCCGCAGGCGCTGGGCATCGGCCTGGGCACGCTGCAGGCGCTGGGCCAGCCCGGCCTCGGCCTGGGTCAGAGCTGGGGGGAGATGGGGTGAGATGGGGGGCACTGGGGGGGCTGGGGGGCAATGGGTGGGTCAGTTGGGGGGCACTGAGGGGGCTGGGGTGCAGTGAGGGGTGAGATGGGGGGCACTGGGGGGCTGGGGGGCAATGGGAGGGTCAGTTGGGGGGCACTGAGGGGGCTGGGGTGCAGTGAGGGGTGAGATGGGGGGCACTGGGGGGCAATGGGGGGTGAGATGGGGGGCACTGAGGGGGCTGGGCCAGCCCGGCCTCGGCCTGGGTCAGGGCTGGGGGGGAGATGGGGTGAGATGGGGGGCACTGAGGGGACGGGGGGACACTGAGAGGGCTGGGGGTGCAGTGAGGGGTGAGATGGGGGGCACTGAGGGGGCTGGGGGGCAATGGGAGGGTCAGTTAGGGGGCAATGAGGGGACTGGGACAGCCTGGCCTGGGCCTGAGCCAGAGCTGGGGGGAAAATGGGGTGTGAGATGGGGGACACTGAGGGGGCTGGGGGTGCAGTGAGGGGTGAGATGGGGGGCACTGAGGGGATGGGAGTGCAGTGGGGGGTCAGTGAGGGTATTTTGGGGCTGTTAGGGTGTCTGGGGGCTGTTTCGGGGTTCAGTGAGGATGTTTTGGGGTGCCTGGGGTTCAGTGGGGGCTGTTTCGGGGTTCAGTGAAGCTGTTTCGGGGCTGTTTCGGGGTTCAGTGCGGGTGTTTCGGGGCTGTTCAGGGTTCGGTGAAGCTGTTTTGGGGCTGTTTCGGGGTTCAGTGCGGGTGTTTCGGGGCTGTTTCGGGGTTCAGTGAGGATGTTTTGGGGTGCCTGGGGTTCAGTGGGGGCTGTTTCGGGGTTCAGTGAGGATGTTTTGGGGCTGTTTCGGGGTTCAGTGCGGGTGTTTTGGGGCTGTTTCGGGGTTCAGTGCGGGTGTTTTGGGGCTGTTTCGGGGTTCAGTGCGGGTGTTTCGGGGCCGTTCCGGGCTCACCCACCCTGGTCCAAGCCCCGCGCCTCCCTCGCGGTCTCCAGCAGCCGCCGGTCCAGCCGCTCCCGGCACTCCAGCCCCCGCCGCAGCAGCTCCTCGGTGCAGCCCGAGCTCACCTCCCGCAGCAGCTCCTGGCTCAGCTCCTCCAGCTCCTCCACCGGGGGGGAACCCGCCGAGTCCTGCGGGGAACGGCCGGGGAACCGGGGGGAACCGGGGATGAACCGGGGAGGAACCGGGGAGGAACGGGGACGGGAAAGGAACCGGGACGGGGAAAGGAACCGGGACGGGGAAACCACGGGGGGACGGAGAAACAACGAGGGACGGAGGAATAACGGGGGAAGGAAGGGCAGAGGCGGATTTTACCCATTAAAAAGAAATTAAATTAAAAAATTTACGGATTTACCGGTTTAAAATCAAAGCCGGAGGGAGCTCAGGGGACGATTCCCCTCAGGAGATGATGGATCGGGGGGCAGAGGGGGGGGGGCAGAGGGGAGAGGCAGAGGGGGGGGGGGCAGAGGCGGATTTTACCCATTTAAAAAAATTAAATTAAAAAATTTTCGGATTTATCGGTTTAAAATCAAAGCCGGAGGGAGCTCAGGGGACGATTCCCCTCAGGAGATGATGGATCGGGGATCGGGGCGGGGGGAAACGCCGTGAGGGGTGACAGGGACAGGGATGAGGGGGGAATAGATGGGGGGGGTCCCCACAGCATCGTGAGGGGGGTGAGGGGCACCCCGAGGTTTTTTTGGGGGAAAAAAACTCGATTTGGGGTCTGGGTGGGGCACAGAGGCCTGAGGGGGGCGGACACACGGGGACCCCCGCCCCGCGTCTGGACCGCGTTAATCCCCCCCCTTCCCCGTTACCGGAGCCGCCTCCCCTCTCTCCCTGCCCGTTACCGGGCTCGGTTTTTTCCCCTTTTTTTACCATTTTTTCCTCTTCTCCCGCGCGCTCCATTTGAACCGGGCGGGGCCGCTCCGCGCACGCGCAGCTCCGTCCCACCGCCCCCCCCACCGCATTGGTTCCGCCCGCCCCTCCCCCTCCCCCCGCGCCGTCGCCGCGATGGTTCCGCCCGCCCCCTGTGTCACCCTGCCCGCGCGTCCCGCCCGCCCCGCGGCCCCGCCGTTTTGGTTCCGCCCTCCGCGGCTTCCCGGAGCGGAGCCGCTCCGGTGATGGCGGCGGCGGCGGCGGCGGCGGCGGCGGCGGCGGGCGGGGCGAGCCGCGGGCTCTGGGCGCGCCTGGCGGGCACCCGGCTCGGTGAGGGAGTCCCGGAGGCTCTCGGGGTGACGGGAACCTCGGGGGGGGGACCGAGACCTTGAGGGGAGCGGCGCCGCGGGAGGCTCCGGTGGGGGGGGGGGCGATTCGGGGCCCCGGAGAGTCCGGGGGGGGGGTCTGGGGGGGTTCCCCATAACCTGGGGGGGATCCCCAGCCCCTCCCGCTCCCCCCCTTGCCCCAAACCGTGACTTTCCAGCCAAAAAAGTGGTGGGGCCGCCCCTGGTTCGCCGAGGGGGGGAATCTCCCGCTGTCCCTGACCCGTTCCCGTTCCCGTTCCCCGCTGTCCCTGACCCGTTCCCCGCTGTCCCTGACCCGTTCCCGTGGTTCTCCCGCTGTCCCTGACCCGTTCCCGTTCCCGTTCCCCGCTGTCCCTGACCCGTTCCCGTTCCCCGCTGTCCCTGACCCGTTCCCGTGGTTCTCCCGCTGTCCCTGAGCTGTTCCCGGTTCTCTCCCGCTGTCCCGTTCCCGTGGTTCTCCCGCTGTTCCTGACCCGTTCCCCGCTGTCCCTGACCGTTCCCGTTCCCCGCTGTCCCTGACCGTTCCCGGTCCCCGCTGTCCCTGACCGTTCCCGTTCCCGTTCCCCGCTGTCCCTGACCCGTTCCCGTGGTTCTCCCGCTGTCCCTGAGCTGTTCCCGGTTCTCTCCCGCTGTCCCGTTCCCGTGGTTCTCCCGCTGTCCCTGACCGTTCCCGGTCCCCGCTGTCCCTGACCCGTTCCCGTTCCCGTTCCCCGCTATCCCTGACCCGTTCCCGTTCCCCGCTGTCCCTGACCCGTTCCCGGTTCTCTCCCGCTATCCCTGACCCGTTCCCGTTCCCCGCTATCCCTGACCCGTTCCCGTTCCCGTTCCCGTTCCCCGCAGGCCGCTGGAGCCGGGCGCTGCTCCAGGACTACTCCAGCTCCCTGCGCGAAGCCGCCGCCGGTGCCCGCCGCCGCCCCGGCGCCTCCCTGGCCGCGCTGCTGTCCCTGGGGCTGGGAGCCGCTTTGGCCGGTTCGGTACCGGACCGGGACTCCCTGGAGAGCGCGGCGGTGGCGGCGGCGGCGGCGCTGGGGCAGCTCCCGCCGGGTTCGCGGAGCCCGCGGGCCGAACGCAAAGTGCTGCGGCTGCTGCGGCTGCGGGAGCGGGGCCGGCTGCGGGTGCGGAGCCTGGGGCTGCTGGCGCTGGCCGGGGCCGACCCGCACGGCAGCGAACCGGCGCTGTACTCGGCGCGGTGCCCGCACCTCCGCCCGCCGCCCTGGCAGCTGGGGGAGCTGCTGGACGTGGGGTTCCTGGGGCGCTGGTGGCTGCTGGAGGAGGCGCTGCGCGACTGCGACATCAACGAGGAGGAGTTCGGGCACCTGCCCGAGGCGCTGCGGCGCCTGGACCCGCGGGAGCTGCGCTCGGAGCGGAACGAGCGGCTGCACCGGGAGCGGCTCCGCGCCGTGGTGCTGAGCGAGGCGGAGATCGGCGGGGACGGCTGAGGGGGCGCGCGGGGCGGGGGGCGGGCCGGGGATCGGGTCGGGGTTCGGTTCAGGGATCGGTTTGAGGTTCGGGTCGGGGATCGGTCCGGGTCGGGCTTCGGTTCAGGGATCGGTTTGAGGTTCGGTTCGGAGTCGGGGATCGGTTCGGGTCGGGGTTCGGTTCAGGGATCGGTTTGAGGTTCGGTTCGGTTCGGGGATCGGTCCGGGTCGGGGTTCGGGGTCGGGTCGGGTCGGGTCGGGTCGGGGCTCGGGTCGGGTCGGGGTTCGGTCCGGAGTTCGGTTTGAGGTTCGGGTCGGGGTCGGGGATCGGTTCGGGTCGGGGTTCGGTTCAGGGTTCGGTTTGAGGTTCGGGTCGGGTCGGGGTTGAGTTTGAAGTTCGATTCGAGGTTCGGTTCGATGTTCGGTTCGAGGTTCAGTTCGGGGTTCGGTTTGAGGTTCGGGTCGGGGTCGGGGATCGGTTCGGGTCGGGGTTCGGTTCAGGGTTCGGTTTGAGGTTCGGGTCGGGTCGGGGTTGAGTTTGAAGTTCGATTCGAGGTTCGGTTCGATGTTCGGTTCGAGGTTCAGTTCGGGGCTCGGTTCGAGGTTCGGTTCAGTTTGGGGTTCGGTCCGGGATTCGGTTCGGGGTTGGGGTTCGGTTCGGGGCTCGGGTCGGGGCTCGGGTGAGTTCGGGGTTCGGTTCGGGGCTCGTCTCGGTTCGGGGTTCGGTTCGGGGTTGGGGTTCCGTTCGGGGTTCGGGGCTCGGTCCGGGGCTCGGTTCGGTTCGGGGTTGGGGTTCGGTTCGAGGTTCGGTTCGGGGTTCGGTTCGGGGTTCGGTTCGGGGCTCCGGCCCTTCCCGCACCTCACGGGCCGCGCGCGTTCTCAGCCGCTCGAGCCCATCCAAGGTTCGCTCTGCTCCCGGGGGGGCTCGTACCCCCAAAAATAAACAAAGGGGGGTTCGTACCCCCAAAAAAATAAAAAAGGGGGGTTTGTACCCCCAAAAAAATAAACAAAGGGGAGTTTGTATCCCAAAAAAACCCCAAAAAACCGGAGGTGGGTGCGAGCGGCGGCGCGGCAGAGCCGCGGGGTGGGGATTTCGGAGTTGGGATTTTGGGTCTGGAATTTCGGGGATGGGATTTTAGGTGTGGGATTTCGGAGTTGGAATTTCGGACGAGGGATTTTGGATGCGGGGTTTTGGGTGCGGGATTTTGGGGTCTGGAATTTCGGAGTGGGAATTTCGGCAGCGGCATTTCGGGCTCGCTCCGGCCTCGCCCTCCCGGTGGCCACCTCACGTTCCCCCTTCCTCTTGGAGTTTTTTTTTTTTTGGGATTCCCTTCCCGGCTCCATCCCCATCCCCTCCTCCCCTCCCAAATTCGGGTCCCACCCCCCCATTCCCATCATTTCCCCCTCAATCCTCGGGGCTCCGCGGGCTCTTTATTTGGGTCTGGGGGCGCCCCCAGGATTTCGGGGTCCCCTCAGACGGCCTGCTCGGCGCTGGGGTGCAGCAGCCACCGCTCCTGGGGGTCCCCGCCGTCCCCCGGGGGGGGCTCGGGGGGGGCCGCCCCCGCCCTCGGAGCTGCTCTTGCGGCGGAGCAGGGACAGGGAGAGGCGGCGGGGGCCGGGGGGGGCTCGGGGGGCGGCATCCAGGGGGTCCCCCGGGACGAGGGGGTCCCCGATTTCCTCCAGCGGCTGGAACTGCATCTCCTCCTTGGCCAGGCTGCGGGAGCGCGGGGGTTAAACCCCAAAAAAAAACCCCCCAAAAAATCCCAAAAACCCAACCCGGGAACCCCAGAAACCCCCCCAGACACCCGGGGGGGGCTCCAAGCTCCGGGGTCACCCCAAACCCCGCTCCGGGCACCCCAAAAACCCCCCGGGGGGGAGACTCAGAAGGTTTGGGGGGGTCCCAGGGTGGGGGGTCCTGGGGTTTTGGGGGTCCCAGGGTGGGGGGTCCCGGGATTTTGGGGAGGTCCCAGGGTCCGGATATTTAGGGGGGTCCTGTTCAGGTCTCGGGGTTTTTGGGGTTCCCAGAGTGGGAGGTCGTGGGATTTGGGGGGTCCCAGGGTCCCGGGATTTGGGGGGATCCTGGGGGGGGGTGGATCCCGGGATTTGAGGGGTCCCAGAGTGGGGGGGGGTCCCGAGGTTTTGGGGGGATCCCGGGGTGGGAGATCCCAGCATTTGGGGGGGATCTTGGGGGAGGATCCTGGGATTTCGGGGGTCCCAGGGTGGGGGTCGCGGGGTTTTTGGGGGGATCCTGGGGGGAATCCCTGAGTGGGGGTCCTGGGATTTGGGGGGTCCCAGGGTCCCGG